>CAKNYM010044531.1:0-39205 GCA_932195095.1 Andricus curvator | reverse complement strand
CTGCTTTATTCCAAATGCTACAAGTACGAAATTGCTTCCCTAAAAGGTTCTATCAGGTATTTTATTGGACCTTTGGAATCAAATTGTTCGGATTGAAATTCGAAGTGATGTGTTCTAAGCGGCTCTAATAGGTCCTGATTGGGATCTGCTTTATTCGAAATAGAAGTACGAAACTGCTTCCCTACCAGGTTCTATTAAGTATTTTATTGGACCTTTGGAATGAAATTAACCCGGATTAAATTTCGAAGTGATGTGTTTTAAGCGGATCTATTAGGTACCTATTGGGATCTGCTTTATTCCAAATGCTACAGGTACGAAATTGCTTCCCTAAAAGGTTCTATCAGGTATTTAATTGGACCTTTGCAATCAAATTATTCGGATTTAAATTCGAAATGATGTGTTCTAAGCGGCTCTAATAGGTACCTATTGGGATCTGCTTTATTCGAAGTGCTCGTAGTACGAAATTGCTCCCTTGACAGGTTCTATTAGGTATTTTAGTGGGATGTTGGAATCAATAATTGGATTAAAATGCGAAGTGATGTGTTTTAAGTGGCTCTATAAGGTACCTATTGAGATCTGCTTGGTACCAACTGCGCAAAGTACGAAATTCCTTCCATAACATGTTCTATTAGGATTTTAGTGGCCTGTTGGAATCGAATTAATCGGATTAAAATTTTAAGAGATATATTTTAGGCGGCTTCATCAGGGACCTATTCGGATCTGCTTTATTCCAAGCGTTACAAGTACGAAATTATTTCCCCAACAGTTCTGTTAGGTACTTGAGTAGACCTTCGGAATCAACCGTACTAAAAATGATGCTTGAGTAATTAATAGAAACGGTTTAGATAGTTCTTCGGATCCACTTGCATTTCTATATGGTTCTGAAGACTTTTTCTATTTCAATTTGGATTCTAACTGGTTGAATTCGGTATTTAATCTACTATTGGGACGGAAATTGGAATTGAAAAAATCTTTCTATGTGGCTCTATTAGGCTTTCGAAAACAAATATTCTTTGTGCTATATTTTTCTAATAGGTTCTAATCGGAACCAATGAGGTATTCATTCACTCTAAATGTTACAAAGTACAAACTTCCTTTTCTGATAGGCTGTATTAAGATTAATACCGGCTGATCGGAGTTAAATTTATTGGATTAAAATTCAAAGTGCAGCCTTCAAGGTGGTTCTATTGGGTATCTATTAGGTTGTATTTTATGGGAGGTTGCAAAATGTTAAGAAATGCTTCTCTAATAGGCTCTATTAGGATTGTTAGTGGATAATTGGAATTAAATTAATTGCATTATAATTTAAAGTTTCTGGATAGAAAATAATATATTTTCGATAAACAAGTTTTTTTACAATGTGCATTGTGCAAAATAAAATGAAAATTGAAATAAGTTGTAACTTGTAGCCATTGTGCTTCCATAACTTATACATATTTTCAATTATGGATTAGGAATTGTTATTTAAATGAAAAATCAAGTTAAAAAGTATTATAAAAGAATTAGATTAATCGAAAACTGTGCATTTTATGGAGGTTTTTATGTCACAGAAAATGTTTTTTTTCAATAAGGTTATTAAAGTGTTTTTTAACTGCACTGTTCTTTATTTATTTCTTCATCAGCTGTAGATAGTTTTTGAACGGTTTAAATCTATACAGAAAAAAAAATTGAGCCCTTTGTGAAATAAGTGAAATTCAATGATTTCTTTCACATATTTTAAATTGTTGTGTTGGAAAAGTGATTCTACATTTAAAGCTGACATGAGTAAAAAGTATAATAAAAGAATTGGATAAATTGAAAACTGTGCGTTTTGTGGAAGTTTTTGTATAGAATAAAATTATTCTTCTGTCATTGAGGTTATTAAAGCATTTTTGTACTTGATTTTCTTTATTATGTATTACTTTTGGATCGTTTTTAAACGTTTTGAACATTTAAAGACCAGAAGTATTGAGTCCTTTCTGAAATAAGTGAAATTCGGTTCTTTGTTTCACATATTTTAAATTATTGTTTAAGAACTGGTATTTCGCATCAAAAACTGAGTGAGAAAGTATCATAAAATAATTGGATAAATTGAGAACTGCCCGTTTTATGGAGGCTTTTGTATTATAGAAAATCGCTTTTTGTCACCAAATTTATTTAAGAATTTTTGCACTTGACTTTTATTTATTGCTTATTACCTTTGGATAGTTTATAAACTTTTTGAATATTTAAAGAAAGAAAAATATCGAACCGTTTTTGAAATAAGGAAAATTTAATTTTACGCAGTGTCTCGTCGTCCCGAAATTCGGGATGACTAGTGCAATATTTTTCATAAGCTTTGCTAGTCGTCCCGAATTTTCGGGTGGGGGCGGGAAGGCACCCCTGTGATTGGCCATAGAAATAATGTTGGTGACACACCTACCCCTTTTCCAACGTCTCGTGGGGGCGGGAAGGCACCCCTGCGACTGGCCACATAAATAATATTGGTCCAACCCCCCTAACTTTTCGGGACGACTAGACACAGCCATAATTTTAAATTCATTCAAAATAAATTTTTTTTATTAAAGTCTCTCGAAAATTTTCAAGAACTATCCATTAGTCATCAAAAATACGTTTTCTTTGAAGAAACATTGAGTTAACAAATACTTGGCCGAGATTTTATAACCAAGATCCAAGTGCATCGATAGCGAAATGAGTTAGAGCGAGCGGTAGAATACACAAGTTTAGGTAGTATGGGTAGGGTTCGAATCCTCAGCGAGTTAGATTTTTCAAAGCGTTTAAGCGTGCGATTATGTGTGTAAGCGACCGTATTGGTGAATCGTGTACTTAACAAGTTTAAAAAATAAAGATTATGTAACAATAAGTTAGGATATAACTTTTTTTTCGTTCAGAAATCGTACCTAATAAGATCCAATTAGAAAGTTCACCATTACCTAATAGAACACCACATAGAACCAGGAACAAAATACACTTTCGAAAGACATAGGACCTGATAGAAACCACATCCTATTAGGTTTCTATTTGGCTTCTAATAGGCATTTTTACTAGGGAATACAAACCACATCAGATCCTAATAAGATCCAATTAGAAAGTTCAAAATTACCAAATACGAACCGCACAGAAATAGTTAAATACAAGGTATTTAAATTAGTTCTCGAACTAATTACCCTGTAATTTTCGCTTTGGGCTCGAGGTTTTTTCGTCCGAAATGAGTATTTCGAAAACAGTTCAAAATATCGCTATTTTGAGGTTTGGTTACAAGCGTTGAAGACTTGAAGTTCAAGTTGGCCGAAAAAGTTGATTAACTCTGATTAAGATGTTATTCCTCGATTAGCCTAATTTGATCAGTACCTAACGTTCCACCATCTTTTAAAGTATGATTAGAGAGATTTAATCACCGTTTAATTTAACCGGTTGATTTTGGCCGGTTAACGGAATTAATCGGCGAATACGCTGGTTAGTGGAACAGAAAATCAAAATCGAAGTTTGCAATTGAGCATTTAGAGCATATTCAGAGCGAATGTAGATCATTTTTATGATAACTTTTATAATATCTTAGCTTTTTTAAACAATATATTGATGACAGAAACTATGAAGCCAAAATATATTTCATGATGCGTAGATAAAGTGTAAATGGTGTTCCTATAATCTCACTTTTCTTACCAACAGTTTCTTCCACATCTTTGGAAGAGATAATTCGTTTTTAAAAACAATGTATGTTAAGTTAACGAAATAAGAAGTCAGTTGCATAAATTAATTTCACAGTGCTAAAAAAATATGTAACCAATGTAACCTCGCAGTGCGAATCCTTCTTGTATGTTTTTCATATATGCATTAAATACTTCTGAGCGTCTTTAATTGGTCACTGATAGGGCCTTTATAATTTACATTACTGTTTTTCGAGATAAAAGAGTGATACACAATTTTAACATTATTTTAATACATTAACTCCACACAAAATTATCTCACTTCTTGGCTGTAGTACACCTCCATAACACCACTCAGGTAGTCCACCGCACCGGCTCGGCAACGCACATGCACACGAGACACAACCGCTCTCTCCGGCGGCTCGAATACGAGTCCCCTCTTGCATGCACGCACGAGAAAGCGCAACGCGCAGGCGTAAAAACGTTCACAAACACTACATCCCTTTATCAACAATATTTATTTTATGTTTCGATAACATTAATCAATTTTTGATAAATCTCAATTTAACAATTTCACATATAGAACTGTACAGAACTGGAACATCAATAGCTCAACAATAGAGCTGTATAGAACTGGAACATCGATAACTCAACAACATCCTTTTCAATCTGAAGTAGGCAAGATAATTAAATCACACAAGAAACATCTTTCCTTATTTACACTGTAGTAGGACCAACGCTATCACACAACACTGTCAACACTTCTTCGTGGACCAGATCACTTATTCCTCTTATTAATTGAAGTTATGGTTTTTGACCAGCGATATATAGTAAATAATATGATGTTAATGTTTTTTGTTTACATGGTCTAAAATCAATATTTTTTCAATATTGATTATTAATTTTATAAGTTGTGAAAAAAATCTCTCTAGCTCCGCTGGTATTCGAATTAGGTCCTTCAGATTCCCGGTCTGATGCTCTAACCAACTGAGCTACGGAGAGACGAGAAGATTTTCTTCAAAACTCATACAAGTTGAATGTCGGCGTCATTCAATGTACTTGCAAGATTAATTTTCAATCATTCTAATATGAGAGTGATTTTATTAATTGATATTATAGTTTTTAACCAGCAAAATATAGTGAATAATATGATGTTAATGTTTTTTGTCCACCTGGTCTAAAATCAATATTTTTTTAATATTCATTATTAATTTTATGATTTGTGAAAAAAATCTCTCTAGCTCCGCTGGGATTCGAACTCCAGGTCTTTCAGAATTCCTTTCTGTTACTCTCATCCGAAGTTCGAATCCCAGCGGAGCTAGAGAGATTTTTTTCACAACTTATAAAATTAATAATCAATATTAAAAAATATTGATTTTAGACCACGTAGACAAAAAACATTGACGTCATATTATTTTATATTCCTCCTATATCTCTGTCCGGTTTCGTCGTTTCTCATAATAGTGTCTGCGCCTTGAGAGACTTATACTGTATGCGGAACTGGATTGAAGTTTGAGCTGAGCTTATTGGTTTTGTCCATAGTTTTCACATATACTTCATCTCCCTCGGATATAGCAGAATCAGCAGCCTTCTTTCCTGTCAGCATATTCCTTCCCTCTTTCTTTCCTTTTGTTCCTTATCTCTGTCTCTTACCTCTGAATCTTCTATTTTACCTCCATTCATTTCTTCTAATAAAGGAAATTTGTCTCTATTCTGTCTTCTATAAAAGTGTTCGGACGGTGTTTTGCTAGTCACCGTGTGGGGTGTGCTATGTACAGGAAAATGTCGAAATAATCTACGCCCCAGACTAAGGACAATGCTCCTTTCTCAGTTTGGCTAAATCTGCGTTTTATAGCTGTTAACGCCCTATTCCCTAAAGCGATGATTCTGGGCCCATTTGAGTCAATTCGTATTAATACGGCCCCAAGACCAACTGGACTTGTTATTGCAATCATGCGTGTCCTATCTCGAACGTCGTAATATCCTAGCGATTGTATTTCCTCCAGGGCTTCTTTTAGTTGAGTGAATGCCTCATCCTGTTTTTAGACCAAAACTTCCCTAGGTTTGTGTTCCTTCCAATTCTTTTTCTAAAAAGCTCTTTTAGTGGTTCTGTCATCGTGGCCAAATTTTAAATCCGTTTGTTGATGTAACTGTCCAACCCTAAAAAACTTTGCAGCTCTTCTATATTCCCTGTAACTCGAAACTTGTCTAATGTCTATGCTTTTGGTATATTCATCTAATTGTTTAATTCCCGAAGCAGATAGCTCATGTCCCAAGAATGGGATCTTCTCCACTTTATATATATACATTTATCTTGGTTCAGTAAGACATTGTTTTCTGTTAGTACTTCTAGTACTTTTTGTAACCTCGTCTTATGCTCTTTCTCGTCGATCCCGAAAACCAGAATGTCGTCAATAAAGTTGATGACTGTCTCACAGTTTATTATCATTCTTTAGATAATCTTTTGAAATCTTTTTTTATTTTAGGTAGCAGTTGGTCCATGGAGGGCAACGGCTGATTTTTGCGTATAATTACAGCGTTTGCCCGTCTCATATTCACACAAAGTCGTCATTCTCCATTTTCCTTTAATACTGATCCTGTAGGCGATACCCACTTTGAAGGTTTTTTCACTTTCTTGATTATGTCTCATCCAAACGACTCTTTAAGTTTATTCTCAACTTTTTCTTCTAGTGGAATCGGGATTCTCCTGCAAGGCTGTGAAACTGGTTGTATGGAGTCGTCAATAGTGATTTCTATTAAAATATCTTTGAACTTAGGGAATGTACCTTCTACTACTTGATTCACATCCACGCATATCTTCAGGATTCCCAAACACATTGCTGTTTCCCTGCGCAAAAGGTCTCTTGGTCCACCTTTAATCACGTACAAAATAGTTGCCTCCTTTTCTCCGTTTACTTCGAGCATGGCTTTAAATGAACCCTTTACCTCCAATGGGGCCTTGCTGCCGTACGCCAAGAAGGTTTTGTCTGGTTTGCTTATTTGACTATGAACTTTAATTTTCTTTCTCTTCGAAACGTCCCTTGTTTTAGCTGTTAACAAATTTAATCTACATCCTGAATCTACCAACATGTCAATTTTCACCGCTCCTACAGTGCATTCTATAGTCACGTCGATATCAATGTGAAAAACATAGTCGACACCTTCGACTTCAACGTAATCGATTTTTTTTCTTTGTCTCTTTTGCTTTTTCCATGGCTGAGCAACATTTTCTTTCTCGTGAGGATTTTCTTTCCTTCTTCGAGTATCATGTGACTTACAATACTGACGAAATGGCCTATTTTGTCACAAGACGAGCCTTTCTTGCCTTTAGCAGGGCATCTAGCGTCTTGTGAAAAATGTTTGCTGCTTCCATATCTACCGCAACTTCTCCCGATGTCCGTTTCTTATTTTTATTTTATTTTGATAATTTCTTTTTCCCCATGATGGTTTAGTACTCTTATTTGTTATTTCATTTACTTCCTGACTTTTACCCTTATTTTCATAGTCTTCCAATTCGTAGTTCACAACGTCGAGTGTGTTCGCTTCTATAATAATTTTATCTAGTGTGATGCTGTCTCCTATGGTCTAAATTTTCTTCCAAAATTCTGCTAGTAGATTTCTCTGCACTCTGATTGATAAGGTGATCTTCGGTTTTATTAAACCCACATTTTCCGGCTTGAGTCCTTAGTCGGAGTAAAAACTTCTCAAATTTTCCGTCTTGTTCTCGTTTCAAAAGTCGAAAAATATGTCTTTTGAAACCTTGCTTTGTTTTCGTAGAAAATAGTCATCTAGTTTTTGTTCCGCTATTTCGAACACGTCTCTTCCTGAAAACACGAACCCCAAAATGTAATAAGTTGGCTCTGTTTTTTGGCAAAGTTTCGATTTTTGCTGCTTCTGAGTAAACTCCTAAAGATCTCTTCCATTTTTCCCATCAGAGGCCTGCAAAAGCACTGTCGCCTTCTAAGTCAAATCTTTCTAACGCTTGTAGTGTTTATTCGATTTTGTGGTATTACTTTATGTATTTTAAAGCGCTGATTCTGAAAATGACATTCTTTTTTTCATAGCATCAATATTTTCGGAGATATGCAAGATTTAATGTTCAATATCACATAAAACTTTTTAAACCTGTTTTCCTGAAAAACGCGAAAAGATAGAACATTTTCGCTTTCAGGTTCGTATTACAGGAAGAAAAACATACTGAAATGTTCAATCAATTGATGATAAACAAATTCTTCTTACCTAATGTTACCAACAAATTCAAGAAATTAGCAAAATTTTACCACCAAGTTACATAATTTTATAAAAATTCGTTTTTGCTTCCTCATAGAGGGAGGTTTGTAATGACCTAAATTTTCAAATATACTTTTTTGATATATTTTGATATACTTCGACCCCAGGAGCTCGAAAATGAAGTTTTTAAAAAATGGCCGTGTGTGTGTATGTGTGTGTGTGTGTAACTTTTTTCTGTTCACCATATCTCGAAAAGTAAAAGAGCTATAATCATGAAATTTTGATGAAGTGTAGCTCGGATTGATTTCCAGGTCTGATGGGATTTTGAGCTAGATCGACCATTTAGAAATAGTATTTTTTTTTGTGTTTACAGATTTAAAAAGAAAAAGGTTACCTCGTTTATATAAGAAAAACTTTTTTGATATTCAAAATACAACGATACGATATCTAACTTATTTGTTCGCGTCTCTGAAATGCATCGGTCGACCTATCGTTGAAACTTTTATGACCTACTAGTACCGATTTATGAAGTTTCAAAAAATGGGTTGTCCTGCTTATATGAGCAAATTTTTTTCGTTATTCAAAATACGACATATTACATGTCAAGCATTTGTTCGCGTCCTTGAGACGCATCGATTGACCTATTGATGAAATTTTTATAACCCACCAGTACCGATTTATGAAGTTTCGAAAAAATGGTTTATTCTGTTTGCCAAAAAAAACTTTTCGACAAATTGGTGAAATATATGTTGTCTCAAATCCATCAAAAAACAACATATTTCTTGCGGAAACGATTCTTTGACTTGATCATACACAGCCTAACCGACTGGTAATGAATTCGGCCAATAGAAATATAACTTTTCTAACACACGTCAATACAATAGTCATAGATATTCAGTGTTTATGACACATTTCATGCAATAATTTTGTAGATATTCTGTTTGACTACCTGTGCATACCGAACAACTGTGGGCACATTTTCCCTATTTAAAATTCAACAGCTTTCAACTGTAACTCTTCAAAATTGTAGAACTTTGAATTGTAAATCTTCAAAATTAAAGAGTTTCAAATTTGGACAATTTGCAATTCAATATAATGCAATTAAAGAATAAGTTGGAAAATTTTCAATTCTAAACATCTTCAATTTGAATAGAAAATGGATTAAAATGAAGCCGGTGTCGGGAAGAAAGTTTCTTACTGGTGCAAAGTTCCGAAAAGCACGTATCGATGTCTTTTTATCCTTTAATTGCGAAGGTGGCTATGAACATAGCCGAAAGTATGATTTTTAAGATCAACAATTAAAAAAACCATATTTTTCAAATTAAAAATATTGTTTTCAACATTTTTTTAAACCTTGTTTACTAATATACTTCAATGCGCTGATTACGAATATGGTCAAGATAATATCCGTAAATGTCATTTTCAATGTTAAAACTTGAAGAAATTACGGTCTTTTGTCTAGAGTAGTAAGAAAGAGACGTTTTTTCGGGCAGTACAATCCCTACTGCCTACAACATTGTGCCCCCCACCCCTTACGGTACTTATAACCCTTCTCCGAAAGAGATTTCGGAGAAATCACCCTATTTCTGGGAAACTCCGTTTGTTATATTCCTTCTCGGGCGACAAGTGAGTTAGCCGATATCCATCGCCACAGTCACAACCTACCCGCTTTCCAACCCTTTCAAATCTCTCGTGGGCGGCAAATGGACATCTCTGTGATTGCTCAAAATTCGCTTTACTCCACGAATCATGCAAAGCCTCGGGAAAAAATGATTAATTTTTATTCAAACAAACGTTTGGAAGTTTCGCTAATTTTATCGGTCGCAAAACATGATACTGCATACTTCTCATGAATTGTATTAAAAAATGTCAAAAAGTTCCCATTTCGTCATTTTCATTTTGTAACTGATCACAAAAATAATATTCATCACATACCTAACCCTTTCCAACTTCTCATGGGGGGGGGGGGGGTGGAGAGGCACGTCTGTGATTGATCACAGAAATAATATTTGTCACACCCCTAAACCTTTCCAACGTCTCACAGTGGGCGGATAGTAACCCTGTGACTGGACACAGAAATAACTTAAGTCTCACCAGAACCCCTCTCCAATGCCTTGTGAGGGGCGAGAAGGCACCCCTGTGACCGGTCACAGAAATCATGTGGGTCAAACTCTTACCCCTTTCCAACGTCTCGTGAGAGGCGGAAGGCACCCCTGGGACTGGTCACATACATAATATTAGCAACATCCTTAACACTCTCCACTTTCCAATTGAAATCGAAGGGTAAAACCGACGATGGACTAAAAGGTGCTTACATCAACTGGACAAGAAGATTGGCTGGGCAAGACAGAATGCGTCCCGTGTCCAGTTTGTGATTGACTACATAACATCTGGTATGCCGTTTATGGAAAGGGCGCCGAAAGTTCAGTCACGAACTGAGGATGTACCGCGACACACTGCAAAAGTCAAACCTGCTGACAATTCACCTGGGCACTGTTAATAAAATACAGATTTTATCTGACGCACGAAGGAGAATACAGAAGAGGGAGGGGTGGGTCAGGGATAGGGCTCTAACTTTGCCAATACTTGGTAACCCGAGTACTCGGGCGGGTGCCCGAGAGCACGAGTATTACTCAGGTACTCGCGTACCCAGGTAATCACCTAAAATCGGGGGATAAAGTTCCGAAAAGTAGTTACCTCTGATTTACATAAAAATGGTTATATTTTATTATTATTATAATATAATAATAATGGTTTTTCGAAAAAACCATTATTTTTGGGAAAAAAAGGAAAATGTTGATATAAAGTGTAGAATTGCTTGGAATGGGACTTGTGACACTCATGTCCACCACGAGACGTTCGAAAGGGGAAGGTATGTGACCTACATTATTTCTGTGACCAGTCACGGGGGTGCCTTCCTGATTCCACGAGACTACATTATTTCTGTGACCAGTCACAGGGGTGCGCCCCCCACCCCCCTCACGAGTAGTTTGAAAAGGACAGGAAAGTTACCTACATTATTTATGTTGCTAGTCACAGGGGTATCTCCGCGCCCCACACGAGACGTTGGAAAATGGTAGGGTTTTGACCAACATTATTTCTGTGACCAGTCACATGAGTTGCTTCCCGCCCTTCACGATACGTTGAAAAGGGGTAGGGATTTAAACAACATTATTTCTGTAACTAGTCACAGGTGTACCTTCCCGCCGCCCATGTGACGTTGGAAAGGGGTCGGGGTTTGACCAACAATATTTATGTGACCAATAAGAGGGGCGCCTTCCTGCCCCCCACAAGAAGTTGGAAACGGGGAGGTGAGTGACCTACATTATTGATGTTGCTGGTCACAGGTGTGCCTCCCCCCACCCCCCTATGACTCTGGAAAAGGGTAGGGGTTTGACCAACATTATTTGTGTACTCAATCACAGGCTTGCCTTCTCGCACCCCATGTGACGTTGGAAAAGGGTCGGGGTTGACGGCAGCTGAGATGAGCATTTCGTATTACGTATCAAAACTATGGTATAAACAGATAGCAAAATGGCCGCATGGAGCTCGCATGGTGTGGGCATGACGTGTATATTAATCCGCACATCGTGAGGGAAAGATTAGAGACAGATGTGTCAACAATTGAGTCGCATATGCGCCGCATTGCTTGTCAGCTCGCATGCGTCGCATATGCGCTGCATGGCGTGTTAGCACGCGTGCGTCGACCTATTGCTTTCAAGTAGTTGCAATATTTTCAAAGTGTTAATTAACATTGTAACAGTGATAAAAACAATGTTTTGCGACGTTTTTAGAGAATACTCCTGATTGAAAAGCTATTTTTTTACAATTTTGAGAAAAACAGGTATCTACTCAGAACGCGAAGCATCAAATTGTTCCTGTCACTGTTTAAAATACTGGAAAATAGTACAATATCAAGGGAAAAAGGTGAAGGCAGTTTTATTTCTTAAATAATATTATTATTTTATTTCAGTTTTGGGAATATTTTTATGCTATAACGAACCCCAAAAAATCAAGTGTCGAGACTTATGAAAATCAACCGAGAATTAAATAAAGTTATAATCATATTATAAAAACGAACGTAATTCAAACAAGCTTTTGATTGAATGGAAAACGCTAAACTTTAGCATGCTGTCTTATCACGCCTCTATAGAATAAGGTACTATGAGAACATTTATAACAATAAAGAGTGTGTAAAAACTGCGAAATATGCAATGGACTGTTTTGAAAAAGTTAGCAAGCTTCAATTTAAAATTCAAGAATTTAGTAGTATTAGTAGTCTAGTTTTTTTTTTAAATTCTAATGCGATATTAAAGGTATTACAAAACAAAAATTATGGTTCTTTTCAAACACTTATTAAAATTACCCATGAAGGAAGTAAACTTATAATCATAAAATAAACGTAATATAGATAACTGACTTATAATTAAATTGACAACGCTAAAATATTTAGCTCTAAGTCATATCACGCACCTTCGAAATAAGACACTATAATACTAAGATACCATTAGTAATAATTAGATGTGTGAAAAATCGCGAAATAGGCAATGGTATCTTTTCCAAAAGTTTTAAAGAAGTTAACAATTTTTAATTAGTAGTAGTTGAGTTTCTTGCACACTCTAATGCTATATTAAGGGCGTTGGAACCAAGGCACAAACTTAAAATTGAATTGCCTTATTTTACAACATAAATACTTGAATTACATATTTTTAGATAATTTATTGAAAATAATTATAATGATAATATTTTATTCACTAAAATGAGGCAACTCACATTTTGAGTTTGAGTCCAGCTTTCAACGCCCTTAAAAGTATTATTACAATACAAGGACTTTTGTTCTCTTGAGGCACACTTATACATTTTTTGATCAAACTCCGAACTGCTTCGAGGCGTAAACAATAACTGCGATCCACCTCGATCAATTGTCAGCAGTGCACGAACCACGAATACTCAACATACTCATAGTTCACACTTGCAGTCACCCGCTCATCTGTGAAACCATGCGCAAAATAAATTAAATGCGTTATATAATCTCTAAAAGAAAACTTTTAAGCATTTAGGTGTGTTACATTTGAATATCTCATTGTATGTTCTGTTAATAAGTACCCCCTCGTGTAATGGGTTTTCCTATTTCTTATATGAATTCTTCACTTTTTTTCCATATTGAAACAAATTTAAATATATTGATTATACTGATTTTGATATACAAGAATATATTATAACGTGATAAATAACTTCGAAGTGTTACTTTCCACTTACAGAAGCATAACATAAGACTTAAATGAAAGTTACAGCATTTTTTTCAAATACGCACATTACTCCAACAGTTTGTCGCAATGGAGGTCACATATGCTATGTGGCATATCGCGCACACAATGTGCGGGTACAGTGCGGATTTACTTACGACCTACAGGTTGTGGAAACACTGCGTCGGTACTCCCGCAGACATATCATGCTGTCACGCCATGCGGCCCGCGTGCTGCAGCACGTATTTTTATCTGGTTAAGGTACTTATAAGGTCTTTGTACGGCAGTTTTAAACCGAATTTTGAACTGCGCATGGAAACTGCCTCATGAAGACTTTTATACTGCAATTTTGCTGCGCTGATGGAAGTCCGCATCTGACAGTACTGCCATGAAAAAAGAAAAGTAGCAACTACATTTTGGATGAATCCTCTTTCATCCTGACTTCAAGTTTCTAATGTGCACTATTTACCAATTATATTTCAGTGTACCCTCGTGAAAAGAAATACCAATATACCCATGTGGAAATTTTGGACTTACGCAATTTCTAACAACGGGCACAGTACTGCGCCTGTAATGACTAGCTACAGCTGGCTGACCAGTACGGGCCTAGTACTGGCTGAAACCCAGGCATAGTACTGCGCCCGTACTGGAAAACCAACGCTGGCATACAAGCGCTGGCCCCCTGCTGGTAGAACTCTGGCCTAATGAATGACGGCCAACCCGTTTCTTACGGAGTTACGCCAATCGTCGGTTCAATACTGGCAATTTACGGGCCCAGTAACAAACGCTGACAATGACCATAGGTGGAATTTTCCTTACTCTGCCGGAGTGCACCACAGTCGCAACACTAGCTCAGTACTGGTCACCAGTACAGATAATCGGTCATCCGCCAAGTACTGGCTAACGGCTGGCTCCAACATCGGCGCAGTACTATGCCGACAGTATAAATATTTGAAAAAATTTGGAAATACGCTTAAAGATATGGTTCATGTGTTCTAAAATGTCTAAATACTATAAATACAACAGTCGTGAAAACAACTTTTTTCCTGTTTGTTTTTTTAAGAAAAAAATTCTACGTTGCATCTTTATGTAAAATTATAAATGTTCAGAAAAAATTACATTTTATGTCAATCTTAAACATGGTAAAATGCTCTAAAACACCTAAAAATCCAACCTTACACGAAAGTTTAAAAAAATTTGTTATTAAAAAATTGTCAAAGTTCACGATCAAATTTCTAAGTTCCGTCGTTAAAAATTTTAAATGTTCATACAAAATTACGTTTCCTGTCATTGTAGAAAGTTGTAAAGTAGTCTAAAACGCCAAAAAACGAAATATTACACGAAGAAAAATTGTAATCGATTTAAATTATTTATTTTAAAATTATTTTATTGATATTCCTGTTAACAGTTCGTATATTTTACATTTACATATCGTCGTATAATAATAAATATTTAATCAGTAAAAAAGAGTTTAAAATTTTGTGTTTTAACTTTTTTGAGCTGTACCGTATGTGGATGGCTTTTTTCATCGAGTTTCAACTCGTAGGTTTAGCGCAATGGTTAAGACTCCCGACTGCTAGGCGATATATTTACGTATAGATGTAGGTTCGATACCCTGTAGCGTTAGAAATTTTATTTGTAATATAATATTTAAAAATGTAATATATGTATTTACTTTACACAGGACCATTAATATTCAAAGTCAAAATACTCGCAATCAATTAATATTTATTTTTTATATACCTTTTTGTCATATCGTTAGAGTATAGCGGTAGTGGGTGCTAAAATTAAACAAAATGTTTGAATGAAATTTTAATTTTTGAAATTATAAATAATATTCGGACGATATGCAGTCGAATGAATAAAGTAGATGCGTCCTAAAAACAATTCAATGATTTTTTATCATTCTTTAAATTAACTCCGGCATTTTCGTACGCCAGGAGTTTGCCAGTACAGCTCCGGTGGTGTGCCGTACCGCGGCTGTACCGCACCAGTACTGGCTGCCAGTAGCGCGATATTACTAGTCAGTACTGGCACAGTACTGCGCCTATTGTGAGTTTTCTATTGTGGCAGTACTGCGCCAGTATTTATATTCAGTACTGGGCCAGCACTGGCACCCCAGTACAGAATAGCGTTATCATCCCAGAGATATGCCAGTATAGGTACCAGCACTGGCTGCCAGTAACTTGCCAGTACTAGCCGGTACTGGCGCAGTACTGCGCCCGTTGTGAATTTCCCATTGGGTAATACCACTTTAAGACCAGTTTCAAACAACGTTTGGTCTTTTTCTGGTCTGTACCCTTCAGTCTATACCTGCATCATTTTTAGGGTATTGAAATAGATACCACTCTCTCTCTCTCTCTATCTGAAATAAGGATAGCTGTCTGTATCGACAGGACTGTGTTCTCCTGGGGACGAGAAAATATCAATTTAAGACCACTTTAAGACAGGCCTGTACCTGCCTATACTGTGGCCTTAAGTTGGTCTTTATTTTCACGAGGGTACTTATCGATCGAATTTTAAATAACATATATTCACTTAATTTTCATTCATAAAGGTAAAGTCCAGAAAATTAAACTAAAGTTTGCTTTGCTAATTTGTAATTATCGCATATACGAGTATACGTGAAGTTAGAAAATGGATAAAATGCGATATCGTAACTAAATTTTTTCCATGAAACTACAAGTAATCGGAAAATAAATCGTATTTACAGATCACTAGATGAAAGATTACCAAATTTAGCCAAGATTTATTGATTTTATTATAAATTTTGTCTGTCATATATGAATAATCCTTCATGCAAATTTAAAATTTGAGGTTAGGTTGGCAAGGGACTTATCCACGATGTAGTTACCACTTTTCTTATTTGAGTGGCAGAGCAGTCGTAAAAAGTTCTGGCTATATAATGTGCTTCTTTGCCCGTAGAAATCACGCATCATAAAGTGTGGGTTTCATGCTTGTGGTGGAATTTTTGTTTCCACTAGATTCAAGTTTCTTTGTGTCTTTTGTTGAAAACCTGCTTTTAGCGAAGAAAAACTGGTTATGAAAAATCTTTCGTAATATTGGTTACGGGGGGTGTACAAATGATTACAGGTACTTATATGCGGGGGGGGGGGGGGTAAAAATGACCTCAAAAATGCTTACGTAATACTTGAACGACCGCTAGTCTCATGAGCACTCAGATGTTGGAAAACTTATTTCACATTAAATAATACCTGGACAAAATTTGCAGCATTCTTCAGCAACGCTGATCTGGTCGCTCAATGGACAAGGCAATGATGGGCATTTAGTTTCAGTGTCAAACCTTTGACAAGTAAAACTACCGTCATAACAATCACATTCAACACACTGCTTTGGTGATACCTTTTCGCCGTGGTCATATATCACACCGTGTAAATAGCACTGTTCTGCAACAAACAAAGAAAAGTATATTTTTATATAAACAATACTTTTATTGGGACATATAGGAAGGTCAGCTCAGACAAAAAAATATAATTTTCATGAAGTACATAGTGAACGATTCTTGTACTTACTTAGACATACTGGGCAGCATTGCCCTTGAGGCACGACCGGATTCTTGCAGGCTATTGGAGCACAAGGCGTTGGTCTACATTCGATATCCCCATGAACGCAGGAACACTGCTGACATCCTTTTTCCCATGTAGCACCGTCATCGTGAACTGTTCCGTTGGCCCTGCAAGACTTTTGGCACTCACACTCTTCCAATTTTGATATTCTACACTCTGCAGCAGCTAACTATAAGAAGGACATGGATATTTGTAAATGGTGATGTATTCTATAAATTATGTTGCACTATGATTTTTCAACAAGACAGTATACCAAAGCTGTGGGTAACAAATTTGTACTGATTTTGATAGTCTAAATGAAATTATGAACACAATATTCAAATTTATTGAAAAATAACACTTTTAAAACTTCTTCTTGCGATCTTATTTTAAGAATTCCGGATGAATAGGAATTTTCTATTCTGACACAAAAACTTTTTATTTTATGAAAATTCTGTTTCATAATAACTAAATCCAATATTTCAATTATTTATAAATACTCACCCTAATAGTCAATACGTTTAAATTATGTAACAATTCTTCAACTGTATTCTGTAATATAGAAAATTGACCACACGTTGGACAAGACGAGTCAAGCTGTGGACATTGCGATAAATAGCCGTGAGGTCCTGCTATCAATCTAACTTCCTGTAAAGCGCCCTGCAACCAAAAAATGCATAGGTAGACTGTATTCATAGTTTGAAATCTTTCTATAACGTACTAGATTATACAGTACAACTCACAGTAAAGCTGACTTACGCACACTGGGGCCACGAGATAAGGTCGGTTTCGGGCATTGCTTTTACCTTATCTCGTAGTCATCCAAACGTAAATAGTCCGTAAACAGTGAGTGGCGTGTGAACGTGTGTGGTGTTTCACACATCGTTGAGTACGGCCTCCCTTGCTCCGCACATCCCCACGGTGTGCCTGAACCAACTCTAAATGCAAGGTCATAGCACATCCAATTTTTTTGTTGGGTTCGATTAAGGGGATTAGAAATAGTGTGCAAAAAAAATTTGAGTCAAATCCCCCGAGCGTTTTTTTAGAAATCTGGTTTTTAATGGTGAAAAATAGAATTTTTCAAAAAATGTAATAAATTGATTTTTTTTCTGCACTTTATTGATGAAAAACATTATAAAATTAAAAAAAGAATCTTATGACATTAAAATTTCAACTTTGAAAATAAATATAAATAAAAAATATAATAAATTCCTGAAATATAAAGTCTTTGAAGTACGTCTTAAAATATACCTATCATAATACATGCCTGTGTTAACACAACAACAACACACAACAACACGTGAATGTAAACATTGATGGAGTCTATTACCTAATGCAAACATATCTAGAACAAGGATCACTTTTTTTTTTTGTTCACCGAAGCATTACGAAAATTTAAAGGATCATGTTATAAACCGTATACCCCTAAAAGAAAAGAACACTTGGTGTGTCATTGGATTAAAGTGATTCCAAATGAAAAAGCAACAAAGATTGAAGAAAATAAATCAGATAGAAATACTGGAATCGCTTTATCTCAGAAGCATGGAAATCCTTTGAAAATTTCTTTGACTGAACAGCAATCAGAAAACAAAAAGCGAAGCGTGTTTCTACTGAAGATGTTTTAAAAATTGGAACAAGTTATGGGCTTTCAACGAATAAAGTATATGGTATTACAGCAGCTCTTCTCGTCGCTACGAATGAGAGAAAATTATTTCAACCAGATCTAAAACAAAAATTATGAACTTTGAATCATTCTCTTGATTTGTAATTCAGTATGAAAGAGTGTAATGTGATGAACACTGAAAATAACGATACTGCAACTGCTGCAGAAATTTTAGTGTTTTGCAATTATGTGAAAGGATTATTTCAGTTTGTTGAAGAGAAAAGGAAAGTTGATGAAATGCACTTGAAATTCGGAATGGATAGTGGCGGACATTTTTTGAAAGTTTGCCTTTCGATGCAATCTTTGGATGAATCAGAACTTGCAAATGTAGAAGGTCGACAGAAGTATACCGAAGGCGTTGTCGCAAAAAAGTTTAAGGATTCTGGCGTCAAGAAATCACTACTGCTTGGGATAGTGGCACATACACAAGAGAAATATGATGTGGTCACACTTAAAATTGAAGGATGTAAAAGGGACAATAGCAACTGATTTGAAAGTTTCTAACGTATTAACGGGCATCATGCCACACGCAAGCAGTTTTCCTTGCATATGGTGTACTGCATCAAAAGATGAATTCATAAATTAGATGCGTGTGGGGAATACAGAACTGTTGGAAGTTGTAAGGAAAATTTGTTTCCGTGGCAAGACAGTGGAAGTAAAACATCATCTGCGAAGAAGTATATCAAAATTGTACAAATACTCCTATAATTTTCTCAGAAAACGCTAACATAGAAATATTAGAAATAATTCCACCACCAGAACTACATCTGATGCTCGGGGTTGTGAACAAAATGTATAAATACATGCTGACGGAATTCGAAGATGAGAGTCTCCAATGGGCTAGGATGTGTATGTGTAATGTTACTCGCGAGTTTGTACATGGGAGTCCAGTGTTCGCAGGTAATTCTCGCAAAATGCTGTTAGAAAAAATCGACTTATTGCATGTAATATTTACCATTGGTTGTTCAAAATATGTAAGGTGTTTTGAGGCTTTTCAATCCGTCGTTGATTCTTATTTTTCTTCAACATTAAACCCAAAATACGTAGATTGTATATATGAGTTTCAGCAAAGTGACTGTGATTTGGAAATTTCAATTACACCTAAAGTTCACGCGGTTTTTTTCATGTCCCTTATTTTTGTTGTAAAGTTGAGAAAGGCCTTGGATTTTACAGTGAACAAGACATGGAATCTGCCCATTCGGATTTTAAAACTACCTGGGCTAAATATAAAGTTTCGAGCACACACCCTCAATACCCAAGTAACTTACTAAAAGCTGTACAAGAATACAATGCCCGACATGTATTAAAATAAATTATTTTTTGTTTCAGTATTGATATGGAATAATATCATATTTATTTACCATATTTTGTTACACAAAGTGAACAAATTGAAACTTCATCACATTTTTTTGTAAATTTTTATTTTTAACCCATAAAAAACACTTTTCTCAAGAACGGCTCAGGGGATTTGGCTCAAAATTTGTTTGCACACTATTTTTGAGCCCCTAAATCGAATCCAAACAAAAATTGGATGTGCTATGACCTTTCATTTAAAGTTGGTTCAGGGACACCGTGCCCCACAATCCGAGACCACACGAGGCCAGCAGTTTTCGAAGTACCTTAACTTGAAGACCCTTATGTCGATGCCCCAGTGTAGTTGATCACCATTTCTTACTTCATCTTGATTTTTACATCTAGCCCTATCTTTGCCAGGATTTTTTGAAAATTTATCCAAAATCCTGTGCAGCTATATTACCGATTTTGCTTCTAGGCTTCTTTTCTTCTAGGCCATATCTGTAATTCCATGATGTACTGTAACTATCTTGCGTTGTCACTCCAAACTTAACAATCCCATTTAACATTGTCAAGTTGATACCGCGTTTTAGTGAACATACGTGGCGCTACACTGAAAAAATTTTGGGCGAGCTGCTCGCCCACGTGATAGAGCTGCAACACCAAATGCGTCGCGTGCTGCTCGCCCGCGGCTTGGTGCGGATTCTCTCTCTTGTTGGGCACGCTGTGTGCCCACATTGGAACAGCTGTAGCCCCAACAGTGTTGGTACAGTAACGCTCCGTTTAGACGGGAGAACGGCATCCCCAACCCGAGTGTCGCGCGGAGTTTGTTTCATCCGACAAACGGTTTGTCGTATATATTCGTGCTTATTTTATTTTTACAAGTGAACTTTTGATCTTGGATGATTTCTTAGAGAAGAATAACTTCTCGCATTTACGCAATGACCTCAAATGTAAATAATTTATCAATACATAAGCCTGCCGTCGTGAACAGGCGCATGTACATAACCTATAAGCTATAACCTATAAGGTAGAAATTTCGTATTTTTTTTGGTAAAAAACGTTAATCTTTTTTAGGATTTGATTTAAAATCAAAATATTGTTTGCTCGAAGTATGAACTGTTACATTTTTCGTTCAGTATTTATCTTTTTTGGTTGAAAATTATACTACTTAGTTGAACGTCAAACTGTTTTGTTGAAAATTAACTTTTTGGTTGATGGTTCATCATTATAGTTAAAAACTCATGTCTTTGGTTGAAAATTTAAGTATTTGGTTGGAAATTAGCTTTTTTTTAAATTTTGGTTGACTCTTTCCTTTTCTCCTTCTTTTTTCTGTTGGTATGTATTTGTCTCTAATGAGCCGAAAAGGAGGTTGTTTAAAAATCTAATTTTGATTCGTGATTTTTTTCAAGCTCTGATTTTGTTACATAAAATTGTTCATAAGAAAGCAGATTTCATTTCAATCTTAAATTAATTTTTAAATAGAGACAACTTTTTACCTTAAATTGTCAAAAAAACAACTATTTTTATTTAAATACTGTACCAAAAATGTTTTTAAATGTTAGCTAATTTAGAAATGTATGGTTGCTTGGATTATATCTTTTGCTATTTCGAAAATGTAATAATCTGAATAGATTGGTTGAGAATCAACCACAAAAAAATGTCTCTTATTTTTTTTCGGATTTCGGAACAAGTTTCAGGAATCTTTTCATTATATCTACATTTGAATACTGAAATATATACTTTTAAGGTTTTCGATACATTGTATTACGTATCATCAATTCACAAATAAAAGTTTATTTTATACCTGATGTTGAAAATTCTTTATCCTTCATTCATAAAAAAGACATAATAAGTACTGTGAGTGACTGTTGTTAAACATAAACACACATGATTATTATTAACGAAGTGTCTAGGCACACCAAAATATTTGGTGTATCGCTCACCGTATTTCGGTGAACCTATTAGGCGTCCTTTCTAGTTTCTCCTGGGCACACCCAAAATATTTCTTAAATGCTTATCGAATTTCGGTGAACCGAAAAGGTTTATTCTAAGATAATAGTTTCAATTGTTCTCAACATATTATATTAACAACTGTCTATGTGTTTCATTTAATGATAACAATTAGAATTATTGACATAATTTCCAGCACAAAATCAGTCGCAGCAAGTTTTATAAAAAAAAAACATATTTTATACAGGACTATCACGCAATTGTTTATAAAACTTGTTAATAAAAGTTGATATTGATGAATTAGACTGAAACTATTTAATAGAATCGGCAAGTAACATCATAAAGTCATACGCAGAATATTTTTAAAAACCAAAATAATTTTTTCCCTGTAACAATAGACGAATATAATACAATTGTTTATACAATTTGTTATAAAAAATTAAATTTTTGTCTTATAATACAACTTTCGGGCTAAAAAAATCATAAAGTCATTCCCAGCAACTTTGTATAGAAAAATTGTTTCCGTCCCTAAAAAGGTACGACTACAGAACAATTATTTGTATAACTTGTTAATCAAAATCATGAATTTTTATGTTCAATTATTTTTTCACTTTAAATAACATTGTAAAGTATTTTAAAATTATTTTTCATGCCGTCAAAATATTTTCTCGTAAAAATTCGATAGATGTCTATTAGTTTATAACATTTTTTTATAGCAATAAAATGTCTTTTAAACAATTTATTCCTATTATATTTGTATCTAGGCATTGACTATTATTGATTTCTGGTGTACTTAATTATTTACACGATCACAAAATTCAACTGCGACCTGCTGCTTAATTCGTGCGCGAAAATCTATTTCTGGACTCGTGGGGCAATTGCTTTCTCTTTTGTGGGACTGCAACGTTCCCAACACGCGGGAAAGGATCTGCTCGCACGTTTGGCACTAATGCTCACTCAAATGTGGTGTGGCCGCTGCACCGACCGCCGTGGTGGCGATGCGTTCTCACTAAGAAGACAGCTGCTTGCCCAAATTTTTTTCAGTGTAGGTGTCAAGCCGAAAATGAGTTTGGAGAGATTAGTACCAATATTGTATTGTATTGCCAACGGCGATACCACGCTGAAAACACCAGTTCTCGTTAGATCACTGAAGTTAAGCATTGTTGGGCGCGGTTAGTACTTGGATGGGTGACCGTTCAGGAAAACTGCGTGCTGTTGGCCCGTCGTGGGTGTGGTGGACCCACATTTGTAGTAAATATCCACCTAGAAACACTACCCGAATCGGGTAGTGAGGCAATGAACTTTCAAGTTCGAACTGCTAATCTATGTATGTATTGTATTGTATTTGCTCTTCTGAATTGGTACAAAGAGATAACAGCCCATAAGAAATTAATCTATGAATGTCGAGAAAAGCCTTCTGATTATTAATTAGGCATTTTCACTTCTAATATGACCAACCGATCAACTAGATAGCTGGAGCTATAACAATGATATTGAGATCATGGGAGTCAACATTATTTTTTCAATATCTTCGTAAAAATAGTTTCGCACCCGAAGTGTATTTAGAAGTTCGTTCTTATTTTTCAAGCAACATATCTAATGAAATGATGAAATCGATCATTTTTTCATATCGATCTTATAATTTCATTACACCAGGGCTCGCCACTTTCAGCAGGTGCAGACTGACACGACAAGTGTGAGACTGACAGAAAGTTTTTCTTTAATTTTTTTCTTCGTTTTCCAGGAATCGTACGAAGGGTTACGGTCGTCACGGTCAATCGGCACGTACTTCACAGCGGGGCGTCCGAATTTTTTGTATTCGAACCCGGAAGAAACCCCCATTGAAACGGCAACTCAATAAATTTCATATCTTTCAATTGTAGATTCAGATATTTAAAACTGAATTAGTTTGCAATATGAATCGGTTTTCTTCTTTTTGAATGAGGCGCAAAAGTGAATGGATTTTTTTTCCTGAGAATTTACAATACATTTTATTTCAAATTTTCAGTACATTTCTTTCCGAAATTAATTAATTTTATCGCCAAATGAAACTTTGGATTAAATTTGCAAAAAGTAGGAGAAGTGTGGACAAATTTGAATGAAAATTAATAAAGAAAAAGGAAGAAAGAAGACGACCGCCAAAACTCCTTTCTTCAATTGCTTCGTTCTCCTTTATTTTGTACAAACTATAAACTGGTTAGATAAAATGTTTTTTTTTCGTTTTTAATTTTCTGAATATTGATAAAAGAAACGTATTTTTCCAATTTGCAAAACAAAAATTTTGTATGACGTTATGCTTATTTGAATTTTGTGCTTTTTTTTAAAGAAGCCAAATTTTTTCTTTACCCCTCCATTACTTTTGACCTAATCGAGATGCTTATCATTTTATTTTATATTTGATAGAGTTTCTTGTCTTCTTTTGAAATTCACAAAAAAATATTAAAAATATTAAAAATTGATAAAATGACGACGGTTTTTTGTAAAAATATTAAAAGTAGATTTTCTCAGAAAACGCACACTTATATTCTTTGTCAATTTTTTGTGAAATTTGTAATTTCATAAGGAAAACATCTTGTGAGTTTTATGCGGGCTAATTAAGTTTTGTGGTGAAGAGAATTTTTTTCATAAGATCGAATTTTCAAATGTTCCTAGCGAACAACAACAGATACGAAAAAATTTTAAATTATCATTAAGGAATGATATGTTAAAAAAAAGGCGGGGGTTTCCAGAAAATATTTTGTCATGTTTTAAAAATTTCATGAAAAAAATGAAGGAGGTTTTCTGAAAAACCACACCTTTTTTATTCTTCCCAATGTTTTTGAAAAGTTTCTGCTAATGGAAAAAAGGCATCCTATCAGCTTTATGCGGGCCAAGTCATTTTTGAGACCAGCAAAATTTTTTTCCTGAAAATATGTTTGAATTTTTCTTGTAAACGATGCAAGATATCGCAAAAGAGCATGAGGTATTTTTCATGCAAACTTTTTGGACAGGCAAACTTTTATCTGAAAATGTTTTTGTATCTGTCGTTGTATGCAACAAAAAATTTGAAAATTCGATTTCATAAAAAAATAATTCCCTTGACGATAAAAGTTATTTAGCCCGCATAACACTCACAAGATGTCTTCGAATGTACAAATTCAACAAAAAATTGGCCGAAAATACAAGTCTGAATTTTTTTAGAACATCGACCTTTAATACTATCACAAAAACCGCCGCCATTTTGTTCATTATTAACCTTCTTTAAATTTTTCGGTGAATTTCAAAAGAAGAAAACACACGCTATTGAAATCAAAAAAGAAAACGATAAATATCTCGATTAGGTAAAAAGGTATAGAGGATTATATTAAAATTTTGAGTTTTTGAAAAAGCAAGGCACAAAATTCAAATACGCATAACTTCGTAGAAAATATTTTGCCAATTCGAAAAGTACGTATCGCATAATTCCACAACTTCTACAACATCCAGGGTAGATTTGCCTGATTTTAAATATATTGGGTATAATTTTTTTTTTATTTGAAAGTAATTAATCTTTAAGGAAAAGTGACATAGGATTGAGGGGAAGGCACATATTTCTTTTTTGTTGTAACGTATTTGATGAACAAGAGTTAACCTTCGTAAAAAATATTTGGGGCCCTGAAAAGGGCCGTTTTGTTTTAGTTTTTGTTTGGTGTTGTTATGACCGATCATGATTTATTACATGATAGTATACGCACGTACTTTTTCCCCCAGTGCATCAATGTCTGGAGTATAACTTGTAACTGCAAGCCGCATTACATCGTTTAAATTCCCGTCAGTTATGCTCGTTCTGGTCTTGGACCAGAACTTGCAGCGGCAAGTAGTTCCACATATGGACAGTATCCTCTGAAAAACGGTGATTAAGTTAGGATATTCGAAAAATTCCAGGTGCCTCCAGAAATCCTCACAATTCGTCCCAGTAGTCCACGAAGTAGTTGATAAATTAATCATTTCGTGGATAGTTTTATTTTCGTCGGTACGGAAAAGCTTTGACATTTGACCAGACAATTCCTCCATATAAGGCACAACCAAGTCCATTAACGGGTTTGTTAAATAATTGCAAATCGGTTTTATCACATCAAAATCTTCTTTTAATTCTTGTAAAATTTGAAGATACCGACTTGCAACTTCATTTGACATGATGATATTATGTTGCTTGCTCGCCTGTTAACAGTTTTTCAATTCCTCCTCGGTGAATGCTCTGCGTTGAAGAATACTGATCCATCTATCAATCTTCTTCTTGAATTGGTTAATCCACCGAAGAGAAGTCCACACTGCGATCTGCTGAATTTGCAATGTTGCATTTAAAATGTTCATTTTTTTTTTTTAAAGTGTCTGCAAGAAATGCCAAGTCCAAGACCCATGCTGCATCGTACAGCTCCTCGCAGTATTCCTCACGATTTTCTAGAAATGTTATTATTTCTGGAAGAAGCTTGAGAAATCTAAAGACGACTTCGCCAGCACTTAACCATCTCACGGAAGCCTCGGTGGCTCAGACGATAGCGCGTCGGACTTCCATGCAGGAGGTCCGGGGTTCGATCCCTGAGCCGGGAACCAATGGAAATTTTTCTATGTACTTCTACCGGAGCTTCGGTGGTTCGGAACCCACCTTAAACTGTAGGTCCCCTCAGAAAAAGCTGGTATCATACCAAGGTGGGGCTCCATGTCGAGGGGACTAGCCTTGGGCGTCGAAGCCGATTCTGTGAAGACTCGAAAATGAGTCAGCGTTCTTCTTGCGTTTGGGGACTCCTACAGAAGGCACCACGCTCGATGGTCGCTGGCCGATTTCGAGTAATGAACACACACACATACACTTACATAACACACCAGGACAGTGCTTCGAATCTGTGCATCTACCTGATGACCTCAGAGGGATCGCTCCGTACACCCTAGCCTGCTAGGGAGGCTGCCGAATGGCAGAGTGGGTGAGGATCACTTTGCCTGATCAACAAAGGAGGACGTCATTTACTGTGCGATAGGTATGCCTGGCACCTGAGAGGTATAATCTCAGAACGTTGATAACAACGAAAAAACCCACCGAGATCCAAAAAACACTCGGCGAAGGATGGCCGGATTCGTAGTACTGCCTTGAGAACAAACATGGGTATGGCACAATAGGCTTTATAGCTTGAGCGCCAGGGGTGGGACCTCAGGGCCCCCCCGCCTACATTACAACTAAGACTAACTAACCATCTCACTTCGTTCAGCAACAAGAGATCTGAAAATTCGGCTGAAGCATTCTCAAGCAGAATTTTGAACAGCCTGTGTTGCGGTGCACGCGCACGAATGGAATTCATCATTCTTTTCACAACTTCAAACACGGTCTTTATGTTCAAAGTTTTTCCGCACAATACCTCCTGGTGTATTATGTAATGAAACGACAAAAAATGCGGAAAATTTTCGTCACGCAAGCATTGTCCAATAAATCCGGTTAATCGTCCCGTCATTGACAGAGCGTCATCCGTAGTTATAGCGACCAGCTTCTCTAGTGGGACATCGTGAGCTAAGATGGAATTTTTTAAGCCCAGGTAAACATCCATTCCAGTGGTTTGCCCTGTTAATGGAATAAGCTCGAGCAATTCTTCCTTGATAGTGCTATTTTCCATAACGAAGCGAATTATCACAACTAACTGAGCAGTATCACATTTATCAGTTGATTCGTCCAACTGAATAGAAAAGCAAGCACACTTTTGCAAATCTATATTTAATTTCTGGTGGACGTTATCTGCCATTGAATTTACTTTCCTTGCAACTGTGGCAGGATACAGTTGTGTATTTTGAACAACAGTGACAAATTCTCGTCGATTATGTTCATCTGGAAACCACC
This sequence comes from Andricus curvator, assembly GCA_932195095.1. NCBI lineage: Eukaryota > Metazoa > Arthropoda > Insecta > Hymenoptera > Cynipidae > Andricus > Andricus curvator. Next base: position 11,786 of record CAKNYM010044531.1, on the reverse strand, counting down.
TATTGGCTGCTTCAATAATCACTTTCTTTATAAATTCACCGTTCGTAAAGGGTTTCATGGCCTTTGCAATTTGAAAAGAAATGTCAAATGATGCTAAAGTACAATCATGGGGATTCTGTGTCAGAATATTGCGAGCTTGTTCCATTATATTGCGTTTGGAATACTCTGCTTTCAATTCAGTAATTTTTCAGCGCGCAGTGCACTTCCGAATGGATGTGAATCATCAATTTCAGAGTGCAAGGTCTCGAAATGTCTTTTATGATTTCTTTTTTGATTCAACAATAAAAGTTTTTCACACACCAGACAATAGCACGTACTTTTATCTATTTGAATCAGAAGCATCTCTTCTTCCCGATCGTTAGAAAAATAATAATTTTGTGCTCGTTTCTCATCCTTCTTCATTCGTTTTTCTGGGATAACTGATTCTGCACTATTTTCAAGAACTGAGGATGTATTGGAACTTGAAGTGGAACTATTAAAATCCATGCTTCCATTGCACTCCATGTTTTCACTTCAAATCACTTGGCGAAATAAGAGTTTAACTTTTAGCACTGACCGTGTCGCGTAGTATAGTTTCCGAAATAGAAGTGCACTTCGGAAACGACACTAACAGACTGAATTCTCTCAAGGAAATTATTTACTGCATAACCTTCAAAATTTGACATCCTTTATCTTTGTATCTTGGATCGCAAGAAATAGCACGACTCAGGTTTAAAGAGCTTAAGGGCTGAAGCTCAAGAGAAAGTCTGTCAGAAAATTTACGAAAGTTGAAGAAAAGAAAAATTAAAGGAGGAGCGCCAATAAGCGTATTATATATACCCCGCTTTACCCGGGTTACCATATTCTTTCTAATAATCTGATAGCCATAGAGAAGAGGTGGGTTTCGAATTGTTTTCCAGACTATTATATGTGTTATTGAAATAAACCATTTTTGTCGTAAGCAATTTTTTGTTTGCCTGACAGTTTTGCCAAAAACGCAAATCCATCGTTTATGGATATTTTTTAAATTGGTTATCAAAATTGAAACGGGGAAAGGTAAACGGTTCTACGTTCACTTTTGGAAGAAATTGACTTTTCTTCAAAAATCATACTTTCTCGCTTTTTTACGTCTATTTCAGTGGAAAAATGAAGGTTTTGAAATTTTTCACGCTAAATTTTATTACTTAAATTTAAATTTATTTTAGTGTTTTAAAATTTCAAAGAATTAAAAGTAAATGAATGCATTGTACTGAAATATTATGTTTTTGTACAACTACAACGGCAGAAAGTATCAGAGAGGTATTTTATTTTACGAAACAAAAATTGGGTTCAGCTTAAATTATTTAGTGTTTATATTTCTTTTATTTTTCTTGTTATAATGAAATAAATTTTATATGGTTATCAATTTTTCACTAATGAATGGAAAATTTTGACCAAGTAATTTTTAAAGAAATATCTATTGTTTTATTTGCAGGTATTTTGTGATTTTTAAGTTTCTATTAATCCAAACCTTGCAGTTTTCCTATAAATAATCCTTGATGAGGAGGTCTAAATTGACCTCGGAACATGTTGGTCCCCTAGTATAGTAGTATAAAAGAGACATTTTCCTTTTTCTCCCTCTTTTTTCATTTGTAGTGTATTTGTCTCTAATGAGCCGAAAAGAAGGTAGTTTCGGAAATCTTATTTTTGAATTATGAATATTTTTAATGCTCTGTTTTCATTGCATAAAATTATTCATGAGAAAGTGGATTTCATTTCGATCTTAAATTAATATTGAACAGCATTCAGCATTAACTGCATATATTATTATCGAAATTAAAAAATTTTGTACTTATACTACAAATGTTCCTTCGTTCTGTTGAATGGTGTTGTACATCTTAATGTTGAATTTTTGCATCTGACTCATAGTTTATGTGCAAAAAGAACAAACATGTTTCACAACAAAGTTTCTTTGAACCCGACTTTAGCTTCAAATTATGAAAATTTTTTCAAATTTCTTTTCTTAATCAGTTAAAGGACCCATAGAGCGGAGAAGTTTGTCTTACACTATTTTTCGTATCTCGAATAATTTATGCACGAAAAGAAATATTAAGATAAAATACACTAAATCTCTACAGGTCAACAGAAATTGAAGGTATGAACCGATTTTTTACTATCTTTTTTTGAATTTCTCGCATCGATATAATGAAGCTAATGCAACTTATTAAAATTCTATTAATTAATATTTTACCAAATTTTAATTTTTCTCAACCGGATCTAATACTCTAACAATGGGAAGGTTGCGCGTGGGAAGCAACCGTCCGCGCGAAGAGTATCCTGGGGTTCTGCTATTGTGACTAGCACCATGTCGAAGGAAAACTTGGAGGATGATTTATTGGGGTCTATTTGACCTAGTCTCCGTTACTGACACTGTCAGTCTTGTCAGTCAAAGACTGAATTCTGGCGAGCCCTGCATTACACGATACTTCAAAAATAAAATCTTATTTCCCAATACACTTATTGTGAGAAATGATTCTTTCAGAAGATGCATAAAAATGATGCTGAGTTTCATGCACTTAGTAATATTTTTATAACCCCAGCTATCGGTCACCACATTGATTTGACATCACAAGTGAAATTGTCTCATATTCAGGTTTGTCGTTTTTTGTTGTATGATGGACGGGGGACTCGTAATTACAACGACTGGCACTCAGGTCATACAGTCCATTGTATCATACCCGTGTTTATCCTCAAGGTAGTACACTAAATCCGGGCGCCTTCACCAAGTTAGAACTCGGTGCTTTCGACGTTCTGGAAATATACCTTTCAGGCAGGGTTGCAAATAATCGATTAGATTTTTAATTCAATTAGGCCTTAATTATCAATTAACTTATAATACTTAATGATACAAATTTTCATTGAGAATTAAGATTGAGTTTTCAATTGAATTTTATTTAATTGACAATTAAAATTTAATTTTCAATTAAATTTTATTCAATTGGCGATTAAAATCTAATTTTTAATTACATTTTTTCCAATAGACAATTAAAATTCATTTTTTAATTGAATTTGGTTTAAATTTAAAATTAAAATTTAATTTTTAATCAAATTTTGTTTCATTGGCAATTAAAATTGAGATATTAATTAAATTTTGTTCAATTAAAAATAAAAATTTAGTTTTTAATTAAAACGATATTTTAATTAATAATTGAACAATTTAACTAACACTTATGATATATTTTTAACATCAACATATGTATAATGTAATACATTACAAGCACTATACATTGTTTGCATTTTTTACACTTTGCTAGTTTTTACCTTTTTTACATTAGGCTACATGTGATGAGAATAGTGAGGGAACTTAGGAACTTAGGTTAAATTTAGTTTTAATCGTCAATTTGAACAATTTAAATTAAAAACTGAATTTTGATTGTCAATTAGAATAATTTTAATTAGAAATTAAATTTCAATTTTCAATTAAAAAAATTTTGATTAGAAATAAAATTTTAATTCTCAATTAGAAAAATTTTAATTAGAAATTAAATTTTAATTCATAATTAAAAAAATTTTAATTGATAGTTGAACTTTAATTATTTAATTGTTAATGGACTAATTACTATTTTTGCAACCCTGCTTTCAGGTGCCAGGCGTAGTCATGCATAGTCATACGCACATGCGTACGCATAATAATCGTGCGATGCACATTACATGAATGCTATGCGAGGCACGATGTGTGAGCCATAATGCACGCATGTTGTCATCACCAGTCGCAATGCAGTGATAGGTAGCAATGTGCGTGCGCTTTGCGCCTCATTTCGCAATCACGATGACGTACCTCACGTCTAACTGCAGTCTGCAACGCACGCATGCGTTCATCGTGCAGCATTAGGAAATTATTGTTATTAATGTATATTAACACTTATAAATATTTCCATAATACAATGATCTAATATGAATGAACCTAAACAGCAAAATTAGTTATCTGCTAGATTTTGCTTATTTATAAAAATTAAAATATACCAGATTGTGTCATAAGAATTAATAAATTGAAAAAATAATCAAAATTCCTAAACGTATATGATTGTATAGTTTTAGTGATCCTGTAGGTATTTTATTCATTTTTAAGCTGCAATTTGAAATTTAATCGACTGTCGAAACGATTTCAAATAATCTCGCATGTTTATTTATAATTGAATTGAATTTTTAATTGAATTTTCTTTATTTTCAATACTTCTTTTGTTATTACTTTCGCATTTCTTTAATTTTTAATTTCTTAATGTACTATGTTTAATGTGTTCAAGTCGAGACGTATAAGAATTCTGGATATGTGAAAAGCGGGCGCAGTCGTTGGCTGATGGCTGGTCGCGCAGCCGTCGCGTCGGTCACGGGTCAGTGAACGTAAATCGCCCGGCTCCATCGTTCCATTGTTGATATTTTGTCACTACCTGACTTGAGCGCAGTCTGGTAATTTATTTTAAACTAAATTCCTCGATCGGTCATTTTGCGCGGTTTTAATTAAATCTTTTAATAGCCGACTTATAAAAATAAGAAATCAGATGAATTTACGAGAATAAAATTATCTCAGCCAGGTAACATTTATTGAAGTGGGTTTACAAGAAAAACTTGAAAATTTACTAAGTCCGAGACCTAATTTAAGCTTTGCGTTAGGAAGACGAACTTCCCAAAAGAAGGATGCAAATCAATCTGACGATCGTGTGTGAAAAAGCTGTTCTCTGGACCTCTCTGGAGATTTTCCCACCCTAGAACCCAGGGTTCTTGGGCGTTTACTTATGAATTCGTTGGTGGAAATCATCCCCCAAAATTAGTTTTGACTGTTTAATTGGTTCGTGGTTTCTCCAATTTTGGTCGCGTAGGCCGATCCACTTACGGGACCTTCTTGGTGCTTTTTGAAAGCCAACACATCCCATCAAGGAGACCTATCACCCTGTCACATAAATTATACCGTACTTGAACTTGAGGTCTTGTTAGCCTTTTCAAACATACCCCGTCGCCGAGTCTTTTGGGTCTTTTATTGTTATTAGCATCTCCAATTGCAAATTCAGACAAGACATTCTAGAGTATGGTTTTCTTCAGTTCGGGTATTAAAATGTCAAAAGTTTGTTTTCAATTTACTCTGGGAATTAAATAATGAATGCATTCGAATTTCATGTGATATTTCAGAGAAGGAAGAAATGTTTGCCTCTAAAATATCTAGTTGTAAAAATGGTTCTCAGACTTGGAACGGAAATTGGTACTTAATACTAAAGTGATTTTTCTGTCGAGCGTCTTTATCTAAAATATAAATCACTATTATTTACTTTTACTCTCTAGATATCGTTTGAATTCTGTATAATTTCTAGCCCTTGTAATAAAAGTGATATTTATAACTAAAATAATGACATAAAACGCGAGATATTTCCTCTTAGTTTCTTTGCGACTTATGGAGCTTTAAAATAAATCTTAAAGCTAATTATTTATGAGGCGAGACTAGTTTTTGAGTTCAAGTGCATTTTAAGAACGTTTCAAGATTATAAAATAACCCAGACTAGGTTCGCTGTCTCATGAAATAGAAATTCTAACATTAATTTTATTTCAAAATCTCCTTATTGTATCTAAAATTCTACCATATTAATCTAGTTTATTAAAGTTTGATTTTAATTTAGAGTTGAATTTGCCTTGTGACCATAAAAGATTGACTAATGTATATAAAGGTGAAAGGGTGGTTTGCGGGTACGCTTTCAGTATGTTTGCTCTTCGCTAAAAAGATGAGCGCACAGGTGCGATCATCACAGTTTACCGTTGCTCGCGACCTCGCCCTATTTTGTGTGGCAAGTTTTTAATATATAAATTAAAATATATGTACATTATTTCTGACAGTGTTTTCATCATCGTGTTGAAGTGTACCTTGTCTAATATAGGAATCTAGTTGAGTTATCTTGCGGACGTGGTAGGTAATATATATTATATTTATAGAAACATAACCTCATTCCCTGCGGACCGGCTGAACGCAAGCGTTACGCTACAGTGTAACCATAAAGTAACCCTAAAGTAATTTTGAAGTAATCTCGAATTATAATGAATGAAAGAAACAAAATAAATATCTAAATTGTTGCAATTATAATTTACATTTAAATTTACGTTAGAAGGTAATGCCGTAATTGCAATAAGTTTATTTTTTAGAGTTAGAAATTAAAAAAACATAGTGGCTGCCATTGAAGGTCTGCTAAAGGCAACTTTAAGAGCTTCTAAGTAGATCTGAGTAGCAGTATACCATAAGGACGTTTAGTGCCTTTAACTTCAGCATCCAGAATATCAGATTGCAGAGAGAAGCTGATTGCTGCGTTGGAAACCCGGGTTCAATTCTCGGCAAATACATTTTTTCATCTAACTTGACTTTTTCTGTTTCAGCCAATAAATATTCCTAATTTAATGTTTAAAATTAGTAAATATATGTATGTATAATATATAAATTAATTTGAGTTTATAAAATGTAGAGTAACTATATCAACCCATCAGCAGCCGCCGCTGTCTGTCCTCGTAAATTCTTTTTGGGCGATCATTCTTTACTGTTGCGAGTTTAGGAATGATTCCTATTCTGGACTGGATTCTGTACAGTGGGCTACAGGAGTCAGACCGTCGACGAACTGTTATCTCTTTAGGTGCTTCTGGAACCTAATAACGCGATTACACTTGAATCAATAACCTAATATCAATCTCGAATTTTTTTTACCTCGACTACCAGCTATAAAGACCCAATTTTTCACATCCATTTTTCTCCGTGTAAATAAACATATATATTGAACGTATGACCAAAATAATTCGTCTTAATCTCTCTAAATGAGATAAATCTTCATTTAGAAGCAGTGGTTGGAGACGATCATATCGAAGAAAACCTTCAGTGTCAGCATGAGGATTCTTTCGACGGGGATAACGAGAGTGACTAATATTATACTGACGTGCAATGTATGAAATAAGTTATAGTGAACTTATTAGGATTGTTCGAAAACAGATTTTTTTCGAGTTGGGCTTTTTATCATTGGAATCAAAAAGTTGTAATGACATGGAAAAAATCTATGTCTATACGGTCTCTCCTTGGCTTTCAAAGGAAATGTTGTTATTTTTATATAATTTTTAATAAAAAATCTTATCAAGGTTATTGTAAACTTGAAATAAATGACTAAGTGAGACTCTATTTTATCATTAAAATCATAAAAGCATAGAATACAAAGATTTTAATATAGACTACATTGGCCTCAATTGATTAAAATATCGAGCTCATTTTTAGTTGACCAATTTAGTAGAACTCGATATTTTAATTAATTTATGCTAATTCAGTGTATTTAAATTATTGTATTTTGCGTTTTATGATTTCTAATCGTAAATTATTCTTACTTAGATACTTCTTTTAAATATAAAATAACTTTTGCAAGATTTTATATCAAGAAACACATAAAAGTAACAAAATTCCTTTCAGAGCCCGGAAGACCCTGGTGGAAAAATCTTCCTGTATTTTTTCCGCGGCCATTCTGCAATCATGTTTGCAGATGAATGCAGATAAATCTTCTTTCTTTTATCTGTAAAACTCCCTAATTTCGCTGCTCATTTGGTGTCACGGATATTTGCGTGAAAATTAGTATGTGGAGAACAATTATTTGCAGCGAAATGCAGAGAATCTCAGCATTTCTCTTTCTATTTTTTGAGAATTCTCTGTGAATTAGGCGTGACGGAGATTTGCAGAAAAAAGTACCGTGCAGAGAGAAATATTTGCAGACAAATGCAGGGAAGCTCTGCTTCTTTCTACAGTTTCTCTGCAAACTAGGTTTAAAAGTTTCGTGCATTGTTCGGTAAATTCACTATTTTCAAAATTGCTACAAGAAGGGGTATTCGTACTTATGACAACAAATACCCTTTGTGGTAGCTGTTTTCAAAATGATAGTAAAGTTGCCTAACAATACACAAAAATGCAGAAAAACTTTCAGACGGAACAATGCAGAGTTCCTTTGCATTTCTTCTGAAGTGTTCGACATGTGGTAGCGAAGTAGAGACTTGCAGATTTTTGCACAGTAATTACCGACGACATTCACATACATTTTTGGTAAAATGAAAGAGGAATTCACAAAAGTGCAGATAATTCATTTCCGCAGGACAATGCAGAGGTTCTCTGCATCTTCTATAATTTTTCCCAATTGCATTAGTAAAGGCGAGACAATTGCAGGCACCCAGTACGAACATTTTCAGAAAAATGCAGAGAATTGTCTGCCGTAGAGTATTGCAGAGTTTCTCTGCGTTTTTGCTAAAGTGTTTCAATTTAAGCAGTAAAGCAGAGACTTTTACAGAGTATTTGCAAATATTCTTAGCAGAAAACAAATAATAGGCCTCTCTCGGACGGAGGCCATGGTTCAGTTCGGAGTGGCAATAGGACCGAACCGAAGCGACGACCAGGCAATGGCCCCGCACAAACGCGAGAGGATTTATGCGGAGGTTACATGAACGTTAGGTCAATATGCACCCGGAATATGCTAATAAAACGCCTCGGTATTTAATAGATCAGGTATCATTTTTGCGCAAGCACAGATATGAAGCTCTTTATCTAGAAAAACAACATCCTACAGCAAAAATACCACCCGTTCCAGCAAGACCACCTATACAGATAGCCGATAATCCCAACATGAGAAGTAGGAGATCAAAAGATCCACCAAAAAGTCTTTCTCAGGATGGAAAAATTAGCTGAAGCAAATACTGCTCTCCCCGATTTGCTCCCCGAAGATGTTAATCTCTCGAATCTGAACTGTACAGTTTACAAGAAGGCGCTCTCCCTGCTTAGCGACAATAGAAGTAACGGTACTTCAGTACGCCTGAGTAAGACTCGCAAGCGTATTGCACAGCTTCAGTTTAAAATTGAAACGGCGAGATGGCACGCATCAAATTTTCAGTGCGTGATTAGCTACATAACATCAAATAAAAAATTCACTACAAAAGTTAGGGCATTTGCTCGAAACATAAGGAGAGAAATTACACGCTGAACAAGTGTAAACTGTTGACCGTCAAACAACACTGGACACAAAAAATAAGATCTCTTTCAACAGCGAAACAGCGCCTTGAACGGCGAGTAGAGTGGATGCAGGAAAATTCCACCTTTTCTACTCATTTTTTTCGTCTGTTCAATAAAACGTCACGTGCCCTTAAAAATCCGCCTAGTCGAGAAGAGATTCATGTCTTCTGGGAGCGAGTATATGGAGATACTTATCAGCTAAATGAAGACATTTCAGATATATCACTCTTTCGTAACTTATGCCAAAGCCAAAGGTTACAAGGTACAGAGGAAGAGTGTCCACTAATTACTCCTGAAGAAGTAAAGAAAGTTATCGCTGCAACTAAAAACTTTTCAGCGCCAGGGCCAGATAAAATCAACAACTTTTTGTGGAAGAAGTTCACTTCTACGCACCAACATCTAGCTCGTATATTTACTACTTTCCTAAACGGAGAACAACCCATCCCGCAGTGGCTAGTGGAAGGACGCACGGTAATGATCCCTAAGACCGGAGATTTGTCATGTCCAAAGAACTACAGGCAATAGTTGAACAACGTGGATGCAAGAGAGGGCTGGCAGGTTTTAGGGAGAACCTGTTAATAGACAAGTGTATTACCCAGGACTTGATCAGGTATTGACGCAATCTGTCCATGGTTTGGATTGACTACCGTAAAGCATTCGATAACACGAACCATGAGCTACTTATTGAGCTCCTTGAGTGCCTGGAGGTGCATCCAAAAATAGTGAGATGCATAAAAGAGCTTATGCTTTTGTGGCGGACAAGATATGTCATAACATCTGACAAAAGATAAGTGACTACCAGTTACATCACATATAAGAGGGGGGTCTTCCAAGGAAACTCTCTAAGCCCGATACTTTTCTGCGTCTCCCTCTTGTCTCTATCTATTGTGCACCGAAGCAAAAGCTCTGAATAGCTATGTGGCCGGCCAAACAGAAGAGAATATAAGGTCAACCACCTTTCATACATGGACGAGCTTAAACTGTTTGCTTCTTCAAAAGAGGACCTCAACATCCATGTGGTGGCGGTAAATAGGTACTCTTAAGCGATTGGCATGAGCTTTGGACTGGACAAGTGTGCCTGTGTCCACCTACACCAAGGAAGACTGGAAAATACATTATCGCGTGACGATCCGGATGTTCAACTCATAGGCGGAAATACCATTCAACATCTTGGTAATGGAGAAACATATACATATCTTGGAATACCGCAAGCGGAAACCCAAAATATGCGTGTGTTACAAACGGCTCTTGCAAAAAGGTATCGCCAAATTCTCAGAAAAATGTAGGCTCCCGAATTATCTGGGAAGAATAAGATCCAGGCGACCAATATGCTGACCGTTCCTATACTGCTCTACACGCTTTGTGCAGTAAAATGGGATGTCCATGAGTTGAAGCAACTTGACTGAAGCACACGTAAGATAACGACAATCCATCTCAGTCATACCGCGAGCGCATAATGAATGTACCTGTAGGCGATACCAACTACCGAGCGTACAACCAAAGCCTGCTCAGGTATAAATAGCACAGATTCTCTTATGCGACTCGTACATCAACATGAAGCCGTCAATGCTGCGGCGTTTCTATATCGTGCTGCAGATAGGGCCGCAGAGGAGCTTGGTCTCCCATTTGATTCCAGCGACACTACACACGGCGTAGCATCCCTAACACCTTTTATGCTGAAAAGTCGTGTTCAGGAAACAGAACATTCGCTTCTACTAAGAGAAAATGCTGAAAAGCTCCTTCATGGTAAATTCTACGGCATTATACGTAGAGAAGAGCTATCGATGGGTCTGCCCAACATGTTTCTTAAGTCTGCTGCACTGAGATCGGCGACTGAAGGTTTTCTTTTTGCCTGTCCAGACGGCGTTATAGACACCTTAGTTTACCGCGAGCGCATAATGAATGTACCTGTAGGCGATACCAACTGCCGAGCATGCAAGCAAGAGCCAGAAAGACTTGGACATGTTGTCAGTGGATGCTCGAAGTATGCATGCTACAGCTATATACAGAGACACAAAGCGGCTCTAAAAGTGTTATACTACCAGCTTCGGCACTTCTCTGGTGTTGATCTATAGCCAGTCTTGTCATACGCCCAAGGAGAATTCGAGTCCGTTGTGGAGAATGATCAGTGTAAGATTTTCTGGAATTTCTCATTCTCCACCACTCAACGTATCAGTGCTACAAAGCCTGATATTGTCCTTCAAGATCTGAAGACGAAGGTAATTTACGTCCATCTTGTAATTTTCATAATCGGCTGTTTCGGAAATATGAAAGCTTCATTTCGGAGCCAACTCAACAAAATCCCGGCTTGCCGGACTCAGGCTCAGTCCATCGCAAATCGGATGCAAAAGGCTGTTCTTCTGGGATCACTTTATCTGGTCCGTTAACACTGTTCCTCATAACATTCTACAAAGATTGGTAGCTTTAAAAAAGTATCCAGAGGTGAAACTTTCATCTCCAACTGTGCAGTCTACCGCGTTAGGTCATCCGCGGCTAGAGACTGGACCCCAAGGAACATTGTTGTACGAAGTTTTTTGCGTAAATCTTCCGCTCTTCCTTACCTTCTGGGATAGAAGGAGCAGGAGTGGATGAAGTACACGTTCCAGTTGCGTCGGGATTGGCTGCTTTAAAGAACCATGATCGTAGCTTCCGGAGCCTACAACTTCTCATATAACCTGATCGAAAGTCTGCTTACAAAAGTAAAATATTTTTATGTGCAATTATTTGTATTTTTTATATGTGAGAAGTTGTAGGCTCCGGAAGCTACGATCAT
>CAKNYM010044530.1:100311-134975 GCA_932195095.1 Andricus curvator | reverse complement strand
ACGCATCACTGGGCCCAGTGTGACTTTTTCTACGGCAAACCATGTTTTAAGAGGAAGAGCCAGAGTTTGGCCCGGACTCGGTGCGATATTGACGGCTGAGGTTGGGCTGTTATTGGTATCCACTGGTGAGTCGACGACCCAGGTGGAAATTTCCGCACTCCGCCAGAGTTCACCACCGGCGCTGTACTGGCCCAGTACTGGTCACGAGTACAGATAATCGGCAATTCGCCCAGTACTGGCTAACGGCTGGCTCCACGATCGGCGCAGTACCATGCCGAGAATTGTGAATGTTCAGAAAAAATTACATTTTATGTAAATCTCAAACGTTGTAAAATGGTCTAAAACACCTAAAAACCAAACCTTACACGAAAGTTCAAAAAAATTTGTTATTAAAAAATTGTCAAAGTTCACGATCAAATTTCTAAGTTCCTTCGTCAAAAATTTTAAATGTTCATAAAAAATTACATTTCCTGTCATTGTAGAAAGTTGTAGAGTAGTCTAAAACGCGAAAAAACGAAATATTACACGAAGAAAAATTGTAATCGATATAAATTATTTATTTAAAAATTATTTTATTGATATTCCTGTTAACAGTTCGTATATTTTACATTTACATAATATCGTATATCAATAAATATTCAATTAGAAAAACAGAGTTTAAAATTGGGTGTTTTAACTTTTTTAAGCTGTAGCTTATGAGGATGGCTTTTCCATCGAGTTTCAACTCGTATATGTTTAACGCAATGGTTAAGACTCCCGACTGCTAGGCGATATATTTAGGTATAGATATAGGTTCGATACCCCGTAGCGTTAGAAATTTTATTTCTAATATAATATTTAGAAATGTAATATATGTATTCACTCTACACCAGCACCCATTAATATTCAAAATAAAAATACTCGCCATCAATTAATATTTATTTGTTAAATACCTTTTTTGTCATATCGTTAAAGTATAGCAGTAGTGGGTATTAAAATTAAACAAAATTTCTGAATGAAATTTAATTTTTTTAAATTACAACAAATATTCGGACGATATGCAGTCGTATATGGATGCGTCCTAAAAACAATTCATTGATTTTTTTATTATTTTTTAAATTAACTCCGGTGATGGCGGCCAGAGTCTGGGTCAGAATTGGCTGCCAAGTGCATACCGGAGTTATCATTCCAGCAACGGTACGATATTAGCAGCCGATCTTCGGCAATATTTTTGCCGATACTGGGCCAGTGCTGGGCCGTATCTAACTTCGCACTTGGGTTGTTAGTAATCCAGTATCGGGCAATTATAGGCTAATGAATATGCCAGATTCGAACCGACCTTGGCATCCACTGCTGAGCAGAACTGTCACCTAGCATTGGGCCAATAATGGCGTCCAATGTTGGGCATGTGCTTCCAACTAGTATTGGGCGTGTTTCGGCCGCCGATTGCATACCGTAGTTATACCTCCAGCTATGGCCCAATACTGGTAGCCAAATTCCGGCAACATTTTTGCCAGTCCTGGGCCAATGTTGGGCCGTATTGGAATTCGCACTTGGGGTGTCACCCTTCAAATATCCATGCAATAAGTGTGAAAGTGTTTCAATATAAGAATACAATTTTCTAGTTTAGTTATGGTTTTCACAGTAAGTGCAATAAAATGCTGGTATCAAAAGACAGCGTATTTTTCCATGTACATATCTGTACCTAATAGAAAAATATATAAATCGATCGTTCAAAAGTTTTTACTTTTCCAAATTAATATAGGTCAGTATGAAAATACTAAACTTCATTAATAGTAATGGGGACGACGATTTGTCTTTCAGCCTAGAGGGCAGCACCGTGAGTGGAGACATGCCTTGTGGCTTGTACGCAGGCACAAGGCATTATCTGCAGTTTCCTTAGTTTTTTGTTATTTGGAAAGCGATGTGCTCCTTTACTTTTGCACCCAAACACCACATACACACCTGGCATTTCAAGAATAGTGCTCTAAAGTAACACCTCAACACTGATTTATGAAGGACTGATATAATGCGAATAGCAGTGATAATGTAAATGCAAGGTTCATAGTTCTGAACAAACCTGTGATTCATAATTCATATACTCAAATTCATATATTTCACTAGAGACAGGGACGGCGAAACGTGTTGTGCCCTGGTGGGTAATTTTGCTGGCCGCGGGAGTGAGCAGGAGGAGGGGAAGGTCTTTGTTATTATTGTCTTTGTTTAGTTCCAATTTTCAGGTGGGTTTATTATTTATTACCCACCTTCAGAAATTTCGAGTGGGTAGTACTACCCACCGTACATAGAGCTTTCGCCGGCCCTGACTAGAGAAAAGATTCATGTCATGAATTAAAGAGATTCGAATGACAACTGGATAAGAACCATTTGAGGCTGGAACCTCTAATACGTTATTTCAAATGTAACAAGGTGCCAATCTCATTTGGTCCTTATCCAGTTTTTATTCTCATGTTTTCAACTGTATCAGCTAGGCATTATAATCAGCTTAATTTTTATATGTCGCCAAGCAATATTTTATGAGTTTTTAATTTATGCACATGCCTGTTTGCTCTAGATAAAGTAAAGCAATAAAATCTTACCATCTATTCAAATACAGGGGATTCATTTCTGTTGCGTATTATTTGACGGAAAAATTGCTTTTCAGAAGTTAAGCACTCCAATCATCTTTGTTTGTAGAGACTGATAAGGAAGCAGCGTACAAGTTATACAATTATGACAGTATTTCAGTCTGCCCAATTCGAGACTAGAATTGAAGTAGTGTCATTATCATACAATTTATTTAATTATATAAAACAAAAGTGAATCTTATTGCGTCATACGTAAAAATGGCTTCACGCAAGATGGTTTTCTGTTTGGTATTTGTTACTGCTTTGGTTTACAAGATAACACCATCATTGGGTGCTTCATCTAGATTAAACCATATCATTTTTGGAGAAAGAGTGGATGGAGACGAATTTATTATGGAAAAGACCGTATTTGCACCAATTAAAATACTAGCCTGGCACCGTATTTGCCCGATATCTTTCCATGTAGGTAAAGTAATTACTCAGATTATTGTTAAAGATCAGATGGTCTATGGCCTTGGAGCAAGTTGCAAGTTAATTGAAGGTGGTCCTGGACACATAAATGCAACCCTCAGATTCATAAGCCAAATGCACCAACCAATATATTCAACCGTGGAGTTTTACGCTCATGGAATAGCTTAATTCTGACTCCTTGGTCAAATTGGAGTAGTCCAGTCATCTTAGTCAAAATAAGGTAAGTATCTCGGAATTCGAGATACCCAGCTATAAACTTGTATAAACTTTTATTTTGACATTCTAAAACTAGTCTCAAAACCTATATATCGCAGGGTGTACGCGTCTATCAAAATCTATGGTCAAAGGTAAAATAAATAGATTTTTTGAACATTTTTTGAAAATATCTCGTTTTCTTTGGGGTTTACGCTATTTGTATTTCCTATCAATATTGTAGAGGATAAAATTCTCTACTACTTTTGTTTTAAAGGTTTTTTTATACGTTGAATCGTTTTCGAGATAGAGGGCAGTGAGCGCGCAGTGATTAACTATGTAGAGTACCATTTAAGGTCAACTGGTAGTCCCGATCCAAAACACGCCACATAAAGTTTATAAATTATTAATAAATATATAATTATAAATAATTTCCATTCTTTTGAAATATTACGTTATAATTAATAATTTTTTTCAATAATTAAAAATGTATCTATTCAATAACACTACAGATGTTCAATTGTATTGTATAGTTACGACCGTCTTCTTTTTCAAGGAACCACTTTCTACTAACCTCTGTTATTCGTTAGTTTTCAATCGTATCTTGGTAACTACGGACGTAAAATTTCAAGAGTTATGGCTGATTTGTGTTTTATATGTAATAATAAGACCTGGAGACCAATGTCGTTGAAGACGATAATGAAGAGGAAGCTGAAATTCTACAGCAACCGGAAGACGATGATGAAGAAGAAGAAGAAGAAAATTGAAATTAGAACTTGTGGTTCTTGTAATTATTATTCAATTTTTTTAATTTTGTCTGTCATAAGTGTATGGAATGATAATCTTTTAATAAAAACATTAATGAAAAATGTAATTCTTTTCTTTCTCTTTATTTATTTAAGTAATTAGTATAACTTTGATTTGAAATAAAATATAATTCAAGTATTTCCCTTAATAATTTTCCAACTACACGAGCAGGTAAGTTTGATTAAATAAATTGATACTTTATTAAAAATAGATACGTAATCAAAAAAATTATTAATTATAATGCTGTTAAGCGTAAAAATGTTTAATGAAGCTTTTTGTGTAAGCTCGAAGTCAATCTCTGACTTCGAGCGCTTCATTTGCGTTTATGAGTACAGGTCTAGAACTAAACTTCTCAAAGAGGCGGCGCTTTATATATACTAATTAGACGTAGAGTGGGGGTAGTTGTCAGTTCGTAACAACCCCCTTTTTAGATTGAACTTAGTCTCTAAGTTTTGTTTTTTATCTTTAAAGGTTTGGTTTTTTGAACTATGCTGCATGTTTCGTAGTTTGACAATGATTCGGGAGTTGGTTGGGTTTGGTACGTTACAATATGGGATTGGTGGACTACTTTATTTCTATTACTGAATAATTTGATTGTTTTCGGAAAGCATCCCTTTATGCAATCGAGGATGCCTAATTTACCTAAAGTGTACAGAGTTCCTAGTGCTAAAACGGCGTAACCTAAATATTGTAACCATTCTAAACTAGTTTCTTTCCAAGTACTGATCCTTCTGTGGGTGGCAATAGTATGTAGGATATTTTCGGTGTCGTCTAGGCTAATTCTGGCTTGCTTAAGTTCTTCGTGAGATATTTGTTTTGGAAGTTTTACTAATTTTTGTTCTAACCTGTCAATGTCTCTTTGTTCAAAATTTATCTCGTATGTTACATTTAGCCATTGCGTCATATGAGTTTCATATGATTTTTCTAATTTTAGGGTATCGTAGCTGTTGTACACTTTGCATCCAAATCCTGTAAGTTTTTGGGGTTCCGAAATTTTTCTGTTTTAACTGAATCTTCGCAACTTATGTCTAAGTCTAATGGTTTGGAGGGTACTATAATATAAACATTTATTATATGTATGAAAGTTTCCTTGTGTAACAGGTAAGGTGACTGATTACATTTGTTTTCTGAGTATCTTCTAAGTAAACTGGCTTCGCAAGATTAGCTATCTATTAACTTGACATTAGGTTGGTTTCTTCTACATATTTTATATACATCTATCTGTTTACATTTGTCAATGGTCTGTCTGTCGGTTGGTACGTAAGAGTCTCGGTATTTAATGATCATGTCATAGTCGGGGACTATTGATATGTGGACTTTATTTACTTGTATCGGGATAGGGACTATTCTTTGCAAGGAACCTTCTTCTTTCTCAATTACCGGTATCTCCAGTATGTATGTAAATAGGCCTTGGATTACTGCTACGGAGAGGGTACTGATGTCTATAATGTGCTGGTAGTTTTCTTCTTCATTGTCAAAATAGTAGCGCGTACGTTGAGTTGTCTCGAATTCACTAATGGTTTCTTTCAACATCTTTGGTGTTAAAAGGGCATAGCAGGATAAGCATGTATGTGCTGCCCGCGCTCGGATCTGGTTGAGATTTTCACAGTAAGTTGGCACTGATGTAAGACTAAATTTCCCAAAAGATTATATTTGAGAAATAATTTTTATGGGAGTTATGGGGATTAGAAGCAAAAGAAAAAAATTAGTTTTTCTCAGGAACGGCTCGACCGATTTCAAAGGGCAAAAAATATGTTATGGGACACAATGAGAGAATGTTGTAAAAAAATTTCGAAATTTTTAAAAAAAAAAATACGGGTCAAAAAAAATTTTCAAAATTTTTTTGAATTTTTTTTTATGGGATGTATTTGAGGCACACCCACGATTTTCTCTATAAATAATGTTTGAATCCTCTTTCAAAACATCTCCAAGTTTCATAACAATCGGATGGGTAGAACATACTTTAAAAAATTAAAAATCTCAAGCGTATAGGTTGCAGTATCCCGGGCGTAACATAGGGTACTCGTACATGATAGCAATCCCTGTAGAACACGTGAGCATTCATTTGTTTTGTCATTACAAGTGTTTTGGTGACGACGTTCACTTCATTCTCTGCTTTATTCTTCCGTTGAAAAAACTGGTCGCGGGTAGTGTTATTTTTCTTTGATAATCGAACCTTTTCTGATTATCCAATTTGTTTTCACAATATCAATCAAGGATTTGGTATATATAATGACATTTTGGATTTTCCAGAACTGACCGAGAGAGAATTAAAAATATTTTTTACTGGATGATATCAGCTATCGCAGGCTATATCATACTTGGCCGAAATGATTGGCAAAGATGGACAGATAAACATGCAATCCCGAGTAAAAATCATAAGTATGGGAGTGATCAATCATTGACTTTCCAAAGTATATAAAATGTATGGTAAATGACACGATCCCATACTTCAAGTATATTTAAATAGTATAGATAAAGTATATATAAAGTAAAGCTGAAGTATGGCTAATGTATAGCTAAAGTATAGCTGAAGTATAGCTGAAGTATGGGATATACTTCATCTATACTCAAGTATAGCTGAAGTATGGGATATACTTCATATATACTTAAGTATAGCTGAAGTACAGATTATACTTCATTTATACTAAAGTATGGCAAAAGTATCGGACATAGAATTGCACTCATTTGTTCTTCAAGATACCCTAGCAACGTGATAAAACATAATGAATCATAAATGACAGCTCGTCCAAAAATGTAAAAAGTTCGCGATTCAAGTGATTTCGTGAGTCAAATATGTTTTGAATATTATTCGTGAGGATATACAATATGCAATGGATATACAATGGACTACTTATATGACTCTTATGTCATATATATTGGTAAGAAATCCAGAATCTTTGATTCCTAAATATAATATTGGTAGCATAAAAAGGTTTGATAAAATTGTTACTTAGGTGAAATGTTTAGTGTTAAATTTCATAAAGTTAAATAATTCATGTCACAATTAACATTTTACTTATTTGCATTTCACTTATTTTAGAATTTAAAAACAATATTCTTTGACCTTGTGAAAATCATGATTCTGGATCTCTATTTTCATGTATTTCAGATAACTGATTATCTCCCATCAGCAATGATACGGCTATACCTACGATAGCCATATACTTCCTATACTTTACACATAATCTACATACTTGAGCTATACTTAAAATATATACTTCAGCCATACTTTGACTGAACATCAGCTATACTTGATCTATATTTCAGTTATACTGCAGCTATACTTCTCAGATATACTTTCAAATTAGTTCCCCTATACTTCAACTATACATTGTTATACTTTAGCTATATTTGAGCTATACATCCACTATACTTTATTCAAACATACATGAAGTATGGGATCGTCTCAAATGCCATACTTATACTATACTATCTGAGAGATCACTCCCATATGATTTCACAGATGTTTTCCTAGATCAATCCCATACCAAAATTTTTTTACCCGGGATACGTGAAACATCAAACGAATGTGTTAAGAGTGCAAGTACAATCACGGCACATTTCTAAAAAACTATATAAATGTTTCATTAAATATAAGCCCAATAGTGTTGGCATGTCTGGCTTATCGGAATATGTGTGTGATTGCGCTAACGGAAGTAGGACTGTTGGCTGCTGTTCACACATTGCTGCAATTATATACTATCTGTCTCATGCAAGGTACTTTTCCAAAATTCTAAAGCCAGCTGGAATTCTCTGTGAAATGTTAACTCAGAATAATATTATTCCTGTAATTGAAGACGACAGCGACGAAGATTAAGAGTGGTCTTATCAATATAGAGTAACCTGATACGTGAGAGGCAAGGGGACTCACGATAAACAAGCACCCCATAATAAGAGGTCATAAATCGTACTGATTTCGATGGGCAAAAAATATGTTATGGGACTCAATGAGAGAATGTTGTAAAAAAGTTTGGAAATTTTTTTTTTTAAAATACGGGTCAACAAAAATTTTGAACATTTTTTTAAATTTTTTTTATGGGTTGTATTTGAGGCACACCCACCATTTTTTCTATAAATAATATTTAAATCATCTTTCAAAACATCTCCAAAATCTCGGAAATCTCGGGCGTATCGCATGTGTCGCAGGTTATGACTGAATCCAGCCACGGTCACTGACGACTCTATCCCCTACCGTTCCAACCAGTGTCAAACTTAAAGAAGTCTAGTAAAAATATTTGCTTCATCTTTGGCGCTGACTTCAGCCTAAAAGATAATTGTAGTTTGCAAAGTCCACCATTTAGACTTTACAGTACGATTTATGACCTCTTATTATGGGGTGCTTGTTTATCGTGAGTCCCCTTGCCTCTCACGTATCAGGTTACTCTATATTGATAAGCCCACTCTTAATCTTCTTCGCTGTCGTCTTCAATTACAGGAATAATATTATTCTGAGTTAACATTTCACAGAGAATTCCAGCTGGCTTTAGAATTTTGGAAAAGTACCTTGCATGAGACAGATAGTATATAATTGCAGCAATGTGTGAACAGCAGCCAACAGTCCTACTTCCGATAGCGCAATCACACACATATTCCGATAAGCCAGACATGCCAACACTATTGGGCTTATATTTAATGAAACATTTATATAGTTTTTTAGAAATGTGCCGTGATTGAACTTGCACTCTTAACACATTCGTTTGATGTTTCACGTATTGCATGTTTATCTGTCCATCTTTGCCAATCATTTCGGCCAAGTATGATATCGCCTGCGATAGCTGATATAATCCAGTAAAAAATATTTTTAATTCTCTCTCGGTCAGTTCTGGAAAATCCAAAATGTCATTATATATACCAAATCCTTGATTGATATTGTGAAAGCAAATTGGATAATCAGAAAAGGTTCGATTACACAGGCCCACAAAATTTGACAAAGGTCCGGAACCAGAGACCAGACCTAGTATACCCGAAGGCTTCTGCTGCGCTGAATCCGAATTCGAAAACAGAAAAATTCCAGCACCCTCAGTTTTCGAGATGATAGAGGGGCGTTTAAGTGGTGTACCCAAAATTTCTGTATCTGATACTCATCGTCGGTAGTTAAATCTATTCCGTCTAGCGCTTGTTGTAGAATGTCGCTGGTATGGATTGGGAATAGTCTGGATAAGCAGTCTGCTACTTTGTTCTCCTTTCCTTCAACATATTCTATTTCGTACTTATATTCATCTAGCCGTAATCTCCATCGTAAGAGTCGCGAGCTAGGGTCTTTCACATTGTGTAACCAAATGAGTGCTTTGTGATCAGTTTGGATTTTTAACTTGTTTCCTAGCAAGTATTGACGTAACCTCTTCATTGCCCATACTATAGCGAAGAGTTCTTTTTCTGAGGTGCTGTAATTTTGTTCTGCTGTATTAAGGGTTCTGCTAATAAATAAGCAAGGATGTCCGGCCTGGGATAGCACTGCGCCTAATCCTTGATTCGATGCTTCGGTTGTTAGAGTGAATTCTTCTTTAAAATCGGGGAATCTTAATACTGGTGATATTGTTAATGCGTTTTTTAATTTTTTAAAAGCTTCTTCACACTTTGGAGTCCAATCAAAAATTGTGTCCTTTTGAGTTAGCCTGGTGAGTGGTCTAGTTATAGATGAAAAGTTCTTTATAAACTTCCTATAATATCCAGCTAAGCCTAGGAATGATTGCACGTCTTTAGGTGTTTTCAGCTGCTTGAATTCCTGCATTGCCTTGATCTTAATAGGGTTTGGCTTAACTCCTTCTGCGGTGATCAGGTGGCCTAGGTATTCTAGTTCTGGACGTAGGTACTCGCATTTTGATGGTTCTAATTTCAAGCCTAATTGTTTTATTCTTTCCAGGACAGTCACTAAATTTTTGTTATGTTCTTCTAATGTCTTTCCGAATATTACAATATCGTCAATGTAAACGAAGCATTCTTTTCCAATTAGTCCTCTAAACGCATTGTCCATCATACGCTGGAAGGAAGCGGGTGCGTTTTTTAGACCAAATGGCATCCTATTATATTCAAAATGCCCTTGTATAGTAGAGCATGCTGTATATTTTTTGCACTCTTCCTTCATGGGGATTTGGTGGAATCCTGCACTTAGGTCGAAGGCCGAGAAAAATTTTGCATTTCCTAACTGGTCGAGGATATCATCTATTACCGGGAGAGGGTATGAATCCTGGTCGGTGTCTTTATTAATCTGACGATAATCTACTACCATTCTAAGCTTTCCTCCTTTTTTAGGGACTATCCATAGTGGGGAGTTGGAAGGTGATTGGGACTCTCTTATTATACCTTTTTTCAGTAATTCACTTGTTTCGTTAAGTGCGAATTCCTTGTGTTTCTCGGGTAGTTTATGGGATCTTAAGTTGATAATTTTTCCTGAGTTCAGGATTATTTCATGTTCAGTTAGATTTGTACAGGGTAGGGGGTCTCCATCTAAAGTAAAGACTTCTGAGTATCGAGTCACAATTTCTTTTATCCGTTCTCTAATTTTTGGTTCGATATCAGGCAATTTCGAAGTTTTTCCAGTCTTTTGAAGTAGTTTGCAGGGTAATCACCCCCTTTTTGGGCAAGATCAACGTCTCGTGATCCTATAGACATAATTCTGCTGAATTTAATTTTCTCTGGTATTTTGATGGGTTTCTGGGAATAGTTATAATATGGAATTTCTACCTTATTATTGTATATTGTGTATAGTCCATCAGGAATTTCTTTTTGATCTGCTACCCAAATTACTTGATTTTCTTCGTCGGGTACGTTGATTTTACAAATTTTTGTTGAGTTTCCTCGTAGGTAGTCTCCCTCGAAATGCAATGGTAGTTTCCATTTGTCGATTATCAAATCAGTTTTTGTAATAGCATATCTGGGGTATTTGTGGAAGAATGGTAATCCTATTATTCCATCTTCTAATAATGGGAAGTTTTCTTGTACTATATGGAATAGTTGCTTTTTTCCAAAATACTGCAGATAAGTGGCTTCCGCAGTTTCGTGGTGATCGTCTCCCATTGAGAATTTTTTATAAAACTTAAAGGTTTCTTGGTCGGGTTGTAAATGGTTTCTCTTAATTATGTTGATTGCTGCCCCGCTATCTACTAATAATTTGTATATTGATCCGCCGCTTCTTCTTCCATGTATTGATTGTAATTTTCCGGATAATTTAGATATTCTGCTTAGTCCTCGTAATTTATGTGCTCCTGGATTTCCTCCGTTGTCATCTCCTCCCTTTCTAAAGATTCTTCTTGGGGTTCCTGATGTTCCTAAATAGTTTTTACTTCCGGTGGTCTTTTTTGAAACTGTCCCAGTTGAAAATTTTGGGATTTTGAAAAACATTGGAATGCAAAATGACCAGGTTTTCCGCACTTGTGGCAGGACATCTTTAATCTTTCGCTTAGTGGAAAATTCAAGTTTGGTACTCTCGCCTGTTGGGGTGTGGTATTTGCTGAAGGTCTAGTTGTTATTGGTGGGGGTTGGAATTTAGTAGGTTGTCTAGGCACTTGGCTTTGTCTAAGTATTCTATCTTTATTCTTTTCTCGTTGCCAAGCTTCCGCTTCCAGTGCTTCTTGCAGGGCTTTTGTTAGTGTGGCAGGTTTCATTGGTCTAACCTGTGACGAAATATCGTCTCTTAAATTCATTATGAATCCTTTGATCGCGCTGTTCTCTTCTATCTCTAGGGCCATTTTCCTTTTCGTTCCGGAAGGGTATTCTGCTTGTACCGCGTACACAAGGTCCTTATAGGCGTCTCTGAAAAGAAGGCTAAAAGTTTGAACGGTGTTTCCTCCCTGTTTAATTGCGTCCAATTTAGCTCTGCACAATTCAATTGAGGTTTGTATTCCCAGGTTATTTTCTAAAGCTGAGTATAATTCTTCATAACTTCCTATTGAGATGTGTCGTATAGCTTGTTCGGCGTTATCTCTTATTTTTTCAGCTATTACAAAATCGAGAAGTAAGTCTTGATTGTCACAGCATAAACGAGCTCTTTTTACGCTTTTTATTCATTCGTGGATACTGGCATCGTTAGTTCCATTAAGGATTTTAGTCGTTCTAATCATATCCTTTGCTGGTGCTAGGGGAGTGATTATAGGGGCTGTTCTAGTGGGCAGCTCATTGGGTCGTTCCGTTGACATACTTTTTGGTAGTGGTGGATTCGTGAGTGTAGTTTTCTGAGAGATTGGCTGTCTGATTTCTAATATCGGAAACTCAGTGGATCGTGGGAGCTGTTGTCTTATTCCTCGTCTAGGGACTTCAGTTTTTTGACCGTCAGGATTCGAATCGTCGTCCGTTATAAGTGCTGTATTTTTTGCCACTTGTTTAATTTCCCGTCTCCTGTTGTGATTTTCATCGTTAAGTGTGGCGAGTTCTTCTTTCATTCTGGAATTCTCGAGTCTTAACGCTTGCATTTCCAATCACAATTGCTGAATGGGATCCAGAGTTAATAAAGAATCCGGTGCTGTGTGCGTTGGAGATTGTGCTCTCGATGTGGGTTGAGTGTTGCTGGGGGAGGTCATTGCCGTAAGGAATAAAGGAATCAGATCGTGTGATGAATCAGAAGTCTCGTCAGTATCGTCAGTCGCGTAAGCTACACCGTTGTTATCTCGATACTTTACGTAAGCCAGCGTAAAATATCGGTCTCGCTCCTGTTATCTGATACGCGAGGGTATCGTTTGCTTTCGACCTATAGTCTTTTAATACAGTGGAATGCAAGGATATCGTCTACTACAATTTCTCTGATTCCAAAGTAATGGTTTCTATTATTGTTGAGGAAAGGCAGTGCTCTGGAGCACCAGGAGTATACCTTACCGGAATTGCAAAACTTCGCCTCGCCTAACGTGAAATTAACTTTGATTTCACGTTAGTCTCCTTCCTCAGACAGCAAGGAGGACTTATTCTCTTTGCAATTCGACACGATTTGTTTTTTATTTAAATGCTTACTTTTCCTAAATTCGCTGGATGGCTTGATCCTTTCTGGTTGGCAGCTGGGAGTCCGTGGAGTTCCTCGTTGTTAACCTGGATTTGGGCGTTGGCCGATGACTGGACGTCGGTCTTCCAAGCGTTGTTACCCAGATGCGTCTTCCGCCTGATTGCGGGCCTCGTTCAATTTTTGAATTTCGGAAAAACAGTGGTTTTACGTTGTATAGCGGCTACTCAATTCACCAACTATTTTTAACCACAGTTTTCCTACTTTTCATGATGTCGGGTCACCCGTAGGTAGATCCAGGGTTCAAGTGAATTTCGTAAAATGCTGACCCTTCTCGTCTTAAATGCATTCTGTAGAATTCCTTTCCAGGATTCGTCACAAGAATTTTCTTTTATAGGATTTCTCTATAGTATCCGTGGATACAGAAATCGAAAGAGCAATCCTGGCAGGATCGCCAACATGTTAAGCGTAAAAATGCTTAATGAACTTTTTTGTGTAAGCTCGAAGTCAATCTCTGACTTCGAGCGCTTTATTTGCGTTTATGAGTACAGGTCTAGAACTAAACTCCTCAGAGAGGCGGCGCTTTATATATACTAATTAGACGTAGAGTGGGGGTAATTGTCAGCTCGTAACAATGCAATATTAAAAAAAAATAAAATTATTTATAATTACAAATTTATTAATAATTTATAAACTTCATGTTGCGTGTTTTGAATCGGGACTACCGGTTGACCTTAAATGGTACTCTACATAGTTAATCACTGCGCGCTCACTGCCCTCTATCTCAAAAACGATTAAAAGTATAAAAAAACTTTTGAAACAAAAGTTGTAGAGAATTTTATCCTCTACAATATTGAAAGAAAATACAAATAACGTAAACCCCAAAGGAAACGAGATATTTGCAAAAAATGTGCAAAAAATCGATTTTTTTACCTTTGACCTTAGATTTTGACAGACGCGTACACCCTACGTGATGTAGGTTTTGAGGCAAGTTTTGGGATGTCAGAATAAAAGTTTATACAAGTTTATAGCTGGGTATCTCAAATTCCGAGGTGAAATTACTAAGATGACTGGACTAGAGGTAAACTAACTTAAGAACAAAATTTTTTTAGTACAAAACGTACTACAAGCCTATAGAATTATGTAGTTTTATATCGGGATTCAATGATAACATTGTTAGCCACTTGGAAAGTGAATGAGAAAACTGATACACAAGTTTACCTCATTTATGAAGAAATAAAACTAATGTATTCAAGCCTATGTGTGACAGCTCATTTCTTCTTTTGTAATTTATAATTGTGTATTAATAAATAAGGAGAAATTCTGATAATACATATATCCTATTTTCATTTTTTTAGAAAAAAAATTCAGGCTTGCGAGCGTATTCAAATTTAAAACTTATTATTTTGAAATAATTGAATCGAACATAATGGAAGAAGTGATAAAAAAAATATTAGGAAAAATCAGGAAAATACTATTCAATAACCAATTTATTTGCAAATTTAACAAATAAAATGTGATTAGAGCGATTCTCTTCGTGCCTAGCCAAATTTTGAAAACTTTACGAATTTGCTAAACAATTTAGAAAATCCGTAAACAAAGAAGTTTAGAATAATTTAAATGAAATTTTATGAAATAAGAAAATAAATTTGTTGTACTACATTCTTGTAATACGTTTTTGAATTGATTTTATAATTTTAAAAGTTTTCATACATAATATTATTTATATAATTATATTTTATATTACTCTTTTCACATGGTTGAAAAAAATAATTTTTCATTTATACGATAACCGACACACGGAGAATATTTATGTTGTTAAATTTTACATAACATAGTTTGGTAAACCGAGGACATTACGGGATTTTATTAAAATTTCACTTCCACCCAGGTAAAAATATTTGGTCTTGATTTGGTCTTGAATGTCTTCAATATGTCTTTAGGACCATCATGTCTGGTTCCGTCAAACCAGCTAGACATGGGAGATATACAGACTTCTCTTGCTTGTCTTGACTTGTCTTGATAAATATACCGAACTGCTCTTAAAGAAAATTATACTACCAATTTGTGGCCTTAACATTTGCCAGGGTCAAAATTAGAAACGTTTTAGATTGTAAATTTTATTGACCATTATACTCCGACCTCTGTAAACTATGGACCCCATCGACAGGGTCTGCCATTTCCAGGAATCAGTTAGCTAGTTAAGGACCAAACATTTGACATCTGCTGAGGATTAAAATTTTGCAACCAATAAAACTTGTTATTTTGTGATAAATAATTTTCAAATAAGAAATTCGGAACCTGTCTGTCTCAACAACTGCAGTCATATAAAATTTTCCATAAAAAGATTAAAACTGTAATTTTCCAGAAGTATCTAGTGAACTGTTGGAGATAGGAAAAAATGGACAAAATTTTTAGATTCGTCATCCAAACAACATAATTATTGAAGATAAATAAACTTATTAATACATAAACAATAAATATCATGAAGATAAATATTATAAACATTCTATATAGTTTGAAGCGGATTAGTGATGACCCTTAAGACATCAAAAATAGTATGGTTCCGTCTCACGAGCTAGACATACAGAATGACTTGGAATTGTCTTGGATTCGTCTTTACCCAAGACAAAATCAAGACCAAATATTCTTACCCGGGCAGTCATGTAAAATGAAATAGGGTAATATTTGATGTGAAAATATGAATTATTAATAAAAATGCATCATAATTTAATTCGCGATTCAGTAAGAAATAATACAACTACATAATAAAGATTACCTGGCAGTTGAGTATAATTAGACAAACTGTTAGGTACAGTTTTAAGCAAAGAAAACAAATTGTACCTTTCTAATATGTGAATTTACATGACAGTTATGTAAAATACGACATCGTGCGCCAGCAGAAGAGAAACATTCTTGCTACGTCCAGATTCTGTTGAAGGTCATCACTATACTACATACATATACAATTTATAAATATATCGTTGTTACATATACATAATTCAACTTAAATATAATTGCATTAAATTACAATACATCACGTAAAATATAATCGCACGCTTTTAAATATATTAACGCTATTAAAAATCTAAAACGATACGGCGCGGCTGGTTTCGAACTACCTAACCTACGTTTAACGGGTTCTATCCCTAAACAACTAAACCTCACGGCTAACCTGACACGTGGAATAGCGAGAAAAAAATCTCGGCTATAAAGTTAAAGTACGAACACGTCAGGGCCATGCGAAAAATTGCCTGATACCCATCTCATCGGAATTTCTTATATTGTAACATCTTATTAATTGGCAGGCTTATAAATTTATAGTAAGTAAATGAAAACATCGTTCTGTTAAAAATTATATGAAATTTAAAATAACAATAAAAATTTAATTCTTGCATTTAATATTGAACAGCATAAAGTACGAAACGTTGTAAATTAAACAATTCCGAAGTTTGAAACTGTATCATTTTTGATTAAAAAATATTTAAACTTAAAACCTTAAATTGTTTAATTTTTAATCTTTTAAATTTTGCATGGCTACACACATATGCGTGCATCAAATTTTAATTTGTGTAAAATTCTTGAAAAGTATCTATTAATTCACGAATCTTTGATCAGACGTTATTTCATTTCGTATGTTTAAATAACAAACTTATAACTGTTTAACTAAGATACGAAGCTTTTCGATTTAAACTGCTGAAATTTGTAATATCTTTTATTCAAATCTATTCCTAATGTTATACTTGTAATCTAATTTTTTGCAATTAATATATGATAAGTGAAAAAATGGTAACGCAGCATCGTTGACGTTTCGTTTTCCTCGTGTGGCACTCCCGCGTAATGCCAATACGTGCTTATCGACGCCATGTTCTGATCGTCTGGTACCTTCAGCTCAGTTATTATTATGCCTAATCATGTTTCTTTATTCCATTTAAAAATCTATGAATAGTGATAGGTATGAATAATTTACAAAAAGGAAAATAAAATAGAATACGTTAGCTTAAAGCAGAAAGAATGTTACGACGAGAAAGGGGTCGACTACAAATTCTAAAACTGTTATTCGAGTCCTGATATTAAAAAACGTGAAGTAAATTTCTCAATTTTCGTGTAGTTCAAAAACCACTTTTGCATGCCTGAGATTAAATACTGGTTTTATCTAAATTCTTGTCCCCACTCGACTTGAGTGTAAAGTTCTCGCGTCTCTTACTATTTCATAAAGGATTTTCAACATTTTTAATTTTAGCAAACTTTGTGTGAGTAAGGGAGGTTCTAAATGCCTACTTCAAACTTTTACGGCGCTTTTTTTTAAATATTTCGGAATAACATACTTCATCTTGATCCAATCCGGATCATTTGTTTCTCGCAGTTATGTAAAATGTGAGCGGTGTCCCCCGGGTAAAAATATTTGGTCTTGATTTTGTCTTGAATGTCTTCAATATGTCTTCAAGACCATCATGTCTGGTTCCGTCTCACCAGCTAGACATTGGAGATATACAGACTTCTCTTGCATTTATGGCTGTTAACTGTGACAAGACAAGACCAGGTAGACTTGTCTTAAGACAAAAAGTGTATGTCTTGATAAATATATTATCAATTTGTGGCTTTAACATTTGCCAGGGTCAAAAATAAAAAAGTTTTAGTTTGTAAATTTTATTGTCCATTATACTCCGACCTCTATAAACTATGTACCTCACCAGCAGGGCCTGCCATTTCCAGGAATCAGGGAGCTAGGTGAGGACGAAACAGTTGACATATGCTGAGGATTAAAATTTCACAACCGATAAAACTTGTTATTTTATAATAAATAATCTTTGAATAAGAAATCCGGAACCTGTCTGTCTCAACAACTGCAGGCATATAAAATTTTCCATAAAATATTAAAACTGTCATTTTCTAGAAGTATCTAGTGAACTGTTGGAGATAGGAAAAAATGGACAACATTTTTAGTTTCGCCATCCAAATAACATAATTATTGCAGATAAATAAACTTATTAATACATAAACAATAAATACCATGAAGATAAATAATATAAACATTTTATAAAGTTTGAAGCGGATTAGTGATGACCCTTAAGACATCAAAAATAGTATGGTTCCGTCTCACGAGCTAGATTTGTCTTTACCCAAGACAAAATCAAGACCAAACATTTTTACCCGGGCCTGCATATTTCGCCCGCATTTACCGTATCTCCATAAGATTACATGTTAATTTTAATAATTTTTTTCTTGTGAACTAAGCTTTTTAGCCTTACGATATTTGGATTTTGGAAACGATCTGATCATTTTTCAGTATGAGGTCGAGTATCCCTAAATGCATCCAAGCTATCGAAAGTGCAACATATTTTACCTTACCAATTAAAATGAAGATTAAAATTTTCTTACATTTTTTGTTGAAAGTGAGAAATGATAGAAAGACACAAAACAGAGGATTTGTGAAAAGTTCACAATGTTTTTCTATTTATTTTTGAAATTAGAGTATTGAGAATTATGAAAGAACAGAGAGGCTGGAACGGTTATACGCTTTTGGTTGATCAATGGAGCTTTTTCATTTGTAATCTGTATGTTCATTTGTCTATTTCAGAGCGTTCTTTGTGCTGTTACCGAATACTTTGAAATTCAGCACATAAAATAAGTTATCGTAAATGTTAAATAAAATTTAGAATATTTTAGAATTTTTCGAAATAAAAACTTCGCCTATTTTATTTAAGATGAACGAATTTTAGTAATAAAATTACCAAAGAACATAAATCTGGCTACTAAATCAGATTCATATTCACTGCACTCACATTCACTCATAAGTGGACATAGAAAATACGAGTCATAATTAACATTTAAATAAATATTACGAAAAAAAAACGCAGACGAATTGTCTCATACCATTTTCTTGTCGACGATCCTCATAATCGAAGAGAATCTTGTTGTCAGCGTAAAATTGATTGTTAAAAGAGCGATGTGGCCCAAGTAGCAATTGACAAAGTACAGCCAAAGCTATCAATAAGGCCGCTACGAATAAGGCCGCTTCTCCTCATCCTTGCTCGAGCTCGCCGATACGCTTCCACCTCTCTCACGCTGGCTTCGAAATTCCAGTCAGCCGCTACCAATAGTGCCGCCGTAGAAATCGCAGTTTTTATGGATTTTAGGAGGTTTTTTTATATTATCCAAATATATCGAATATTAGTTGTGATATTTTCATATTTTATAATATTTTTCGATATTATAAAATTCATAATATAAAAAGAACCTGTGTTTTTAATCAGACGTTTCGACTCATGTGGGAGTCCTCTTCAGTGATTTATTTCTAAACAAAACAATTTTACATTTTAAGTAATATGCTAAACGAAACCAAATTTACGTTTTTTTGTTTGTTTTTTTTTAAATTGTTTTATAGTAATATGCTTTCGATAAAAATAGCAGTGACGAACAAAATATAATTTTAGAGATTAAAATACAATTACGACTCTTTTTGTTGTACAGTTTTTTTTTTGCTAAAGCCCATACAAAGAAACACCATCTCATTTAATACCAGAGGGTCAATACAATTCCCCATCATAAATAAAAAGAACCTCCTAAAAACCATACAAATTACGATTAAATTTCAAAAACCTGTGCTTTTAAACACTTCAAGATTCGTACCTGGCGTCGTTCACTTTTACTGCTTTTATTAGGTTGAACTATCGCCATACGGCGTATAAACAAAAATCAATGCTATAAATCAATATGTGCTTATGGCAACGTCTGATTGCGTTCTGATTTGAAGCTCTGGACTCGACTTATAATTTCACTACACCAGACTCTCTGTTGAGGAACAATGTCGGGGGTTGCCTGCAAATAGCCTTGTTCATAAAGCGCATACATCGAAACGTAAAAATTCAGGACCGCCTGTACCGTTTCCATAATATTGCGCAATATACTTGACTGAGTAGTAGTGCACTTCGTTCCTCCAGAGGCGGAGTCGCAACCGTCTCTCGAGCTGCCCCCTGAGAAACTGCGGGGACCAGCAATTCTGGGATTTCATAAAACGCGTGCGATCGCGCGTTCCTCAAAAGAGAGTCTGGTGTACTTGGCCCGCGCTTTTCCGCGATTCCGCGCCTTTTCGCTTCACACGAGAAAACTTGATCGCTTATTGGCTTACGATTTGAAAGCGCCTATTATCATGCATACATTTAACTAATTTGTCATTAAATGCTCGATGACGACTTTTATTCGTCATGATTTGTAATTCAGAAACTCACTCAAATACACCAAATCAAATTCGATTTAAATTTCCCCTTAAAGTATCTAGTGAGCAGAAATAACTTGCGGATTGTGTACTTGCGGATATGTATTGAGTCCTTGATATACTTTTTGCAGTTATGGTCCACCAATTAAAAAAGCCTTTCTATCAACTGAAATTGTCTGCATATGACTTGCAATAATGTTATAGACATTAATACAAATTAATATTGAAAAAATAATAGAATCGCGTTTAGTATTGTAATATCTGTAATCTAATTTTTTGTAATTAATATATGTGAAGTGAAAAAAATGGCAACGCAGCATCGTTGACGTTCCGTTTTCCTAGTGTGGCACTCCCGCGTAATACCATACGTGCTTATCGACGCCGTGTTCTGATCGTCAATTTTGGTTGATATTATTGATATAAGGTTCTGTAATTAGTATTCTGATACTTAAATAAAACTGAAATGAAAATTAACTTTGAAACTCAATTCACTTAATTTCACTCCGTGAAATGTTGCACGGATTGAAAACGTCAGCGAGTCACTGAGAAATCTCAGTTTAGCGGTCGAAGCTCGAACTCTTCGAGGAACTTTGGAACTCTTTAGAAATCTTTCGCCAAGTGTGGGGCATTCACACCAGGAAGCATTCACACATTCACACCTTCGCGATGCACACGCTGCCTCGGCGAGACGAACCATATGTGCATGAGACGAACTAACAGCCGTTTATATAGGGCAGACAGAAAGGGCACTTAGACTTAGGATAAATGAACATGTAAACAATTTTCACAGAAGTCCTAGATATCACTCAGTCATTTCAAACCATAAAGTTACACATGGTCATGACTTCAATGGGAATTATTTATAAAGAGAGAAGGTAACAAGGCTATCAATTTAAAAAGGGACCTCTCAAGATATAACAAAGTATGGAATAGAGTAATTAATTGGTTCAAGTAATTTTTCTTTGGCTTTAGTTATTCCCGATAAATAATCTTTGATGAGGAGGTCTAAATTGGCCTCGAAAAGTGTTGGTCCCCTCGTAGTATAAAGAGGACGGAAAAAGGAAAAAGTGAGAGGTTGGTTTTTGGTTGACTTTTTCTCCCTCTTTTTTTCATTATGTTATTCTTGTCTCTAATGAGCAGAAAAGTGAGGTTGTTTTGGAATTTTATTTTTTAATTAAGAATCTTTTTCCTGCTCATTTTGCAAAAATTATTCATGATAAAATGGAATTCTTTTCAATCTTAATTAAAAAACATATTTTTAAAATTACCAGATTTCTCAGTGAACAGACCCTAAAAAAATTTTATATTTTTGCCAAATCTCTGACATGCACGCGCTGCCCATTTAAATAAAGGAAATAAAACAATAAAGATTAAACTACGAAAGAAGAAGTTATTGATGATTTATGTGGGTATTATGAAGTAATAGTATAAAAAGAACCAACGCTAATGCATTTTGCGACAGAAAAGTGTGGCCACTTTTTATCTGATAGATTGTAGGGATGGACCACGATATTAGCGACTGGAATTGATCTCTGTTTCGTTCTCTCGCAGATATTTCACTTGTCGGTCGTGGTTCATCCCCACTGACGATCAGATAAGAATATGTCATGTTTTCTCAACACACAGTTTGTTCTCCTCTCTATTACTTCGTGGTGGGTTAAAAAGATGAAAGTAATACAGAAAACCATTAGTGTGAAATTTGTTGCATGTCATTTTGAAAAATAAAAATTCTCATTGTGCCTTGATTTGTTTTTATGTCCCAAAAATGTTGCAACTAAAAACTGCACCGAATGCCGGGTAATTTTGAGGCTCGCCGTTTTGCAGTGGATTCACTGACATTTACTTATTTTTGATCAGGATTATTAGTTCACAAATCCAAGTCATTTGGAACTCGGTTAACACGTGAGATGATTATTAAAAAATTACTCTAGTTACGTTGCGTTAGATCGGAGACTAATCAAGAATAACTTCCACTCAAGGATCAAGATATAAGAATCAATCATCAGTAGAAAATTAAAGACACTATACTTTATAACAGTCATTCCACGTAAATACGGTGTGTGACGTACGTATACAGACTATCGTCGCACGCCTTTCAAGGAATCGCTGGTAAGTGAAGGGGTTATCGGGTCTCGGCCGTTATCCGTTGTCGTCACTAGTTCAGAATTGTTCCCATTCGTTCGCCAGGTAACTTGCTTTAGGTAGATTGTTGCCCGCCCTGCACTTATGCCAGATAATTTCCTGTTTTTCTTTAGACGTTGGCAGCGATCAACAGCTACGACATCAGAAAGGCGTTATTATCTTCGGTTGCCGGGATCAAATCGTGACTTATGGGGTTGGCAGTAACATTGTTGCTACTTTGCGACTTCAACTACTTCGTGAATTTTGATCATCAATATCATCATGGAGAAAGCTGATATTCAACTTTAAACGAAATTATTCTTCAATTGAAGCAAGTACTTGATCCAGAAAAGTCCCTTGAGAATATTCATGCCGGCCATAAAATCAAAGCCTCATTATTACCATTAATCTATCTTACGCATATGTAGGTAGGATAGACCGGCGCAGCATCATCCAATTAACATTCATTGCTCTGTATAAAGTCAATAAGACGTGGAATTGATGTATTTTTCTCCATTTCATGTCCCACAATATTGTCTAAAATATTTGTATATGTACTATTCATTATTTTAATAAAACAATGATTTCCTAATTCAATTATTTCCAACAAGCTGCCGCGCAAGCAAGGTCAGCAGTAGCCGTAGGTTTTTTTTTAATAAAAGTAGAAACATCTTAGGATTTGGAAACTTGATAATTTGGTTTGTGGAAATGTTATGCATTGAAAAAATAACCTTTGCACGTATGTAGTAAGAAAGAAACCCCTTTTTCATGAAAAATAGTGATAGCTGGGATGAATAAAAATCTTGTATTCGTTGACATTCTGCTAGGACAGGTGCGGACTATATCTACTGAATAAATGAAAAATATCTAATTTGCTGACTGACGAAAAGTAGAATGATTCTTTGTGCGTTTTGTTTTGAGGTTTGAGTTTGATCTATTATTGACTAAATTAATGGTACACTTACCATCCACGCATTTTCAACTATTTTCTTGATTGCCCCTGCGTTGCCCCGATGAAGAAGCCTCAACTATTTTCTGAATTTAATATATTTTGGAGTTGAATGAAGGTAATTTTCTTAATTACGTGATGGAATAATGGTTCTTGTATGAGATTATCAAATTTTCATGCTGCAAGTATTTCAACTAATGTTGCAAACGTTATATTCCGACCAGTGAATCTTCCATTGTTTTGATGTCAACACGATTTTCTGCACAGTTTTTCCTTTGTTACATAAATTTGTATGATTTGTATTCATAACACCATTTTTCTGAAAGAATAGATTTACTTAAGGCTCATGTAGCGAATACTTTTAAATACTGGGTGGTCCCTTTTCATTTTTAAATACACATATTTATACGCATATTTATAATTATTTTGCAGTATTCGAGTATAGATTGTATCAGAAATATACATTTGGAACATTTGAAAGTTAAAAATAAATATCGAGTATTGCACGTTTTCTTCAGTTATTGCTATCATGTTCTGTTTATTCAATGTCAGTTGCTTAACGCCGTTGCACGCGTATATAACTTATAGAAGAATATGCGACTTCAAGATTTGATTTTATAGCTACCGATTCATCGTGATTCAGCTTTTTGTTATCAAAGGCCATAAGAATGAAATCAACTTCTGATTATAGATTGTAATAAAAAGTGTGCAATACTGAATAAACCTTTTGTAATAAGTTAAGGTCTCAAAATTTCATTATAAAAACCACAACTTGACATAAGAAGCATACAATTAAACAACCTATTATAAAAAGGACATGCATTTCGGCCAACTTCATGCGTAGAATTCAGTTAGCTATTGACATATAATGTAAGTCACAGTAGAATCAGCCAACCAGCTGTCGAGAATCGAGAGCAAGATTCGATAACTCGATAATAAGTCGATAATAACTGTGTTTAAGTCGAGTTAATTATAAATTAGGTGAAATTCATTGTTAGTTTCTCTAAACATAGGGGAAAGGGAACAAAGTGTTTCCACAAAGTGTTTCCAAAAGTCAAAACAAAATCCAAATTTTGAATTATCTCGAAAACGGTGATAGATACGCGAAAACTGACAACATTTTCGAAGTTTTTCTCAAGGGTGATGGTCCTCGGTCACTTGAAACTGAACCGCAGTAAACAAATGTTCAAAATTCGAAAGAAATCCTAAATTTTGAAGTATCTCCAAAATGAGAGATAAGTGAAAACTGACAAAAATTTGAAGATTTTACATAGGGGGTTTGTTTTCGACCAATTCGAATGAACCCAATAGAAAGATTTTAGAAATTTAAAAATATTATAATAAAAACGTTGTGCTACCTTGAAACAGGTATAAGATACGCGAAAACTGACAGTATTTTCAGGGTTTTCTAAAGGAGATGGTCCTCGGCCACCCCGACCTAAACCAGTAAAGAAATTTTCAAATTAAAAAAAATCAAAATTCTGAATTATCTCGAACTAACTCGATACAACAAATTTTTGAATAAAAAAAAATTACTAATTTTGAGTGATCAAACCAGTACGAGAAACGCAAAAATTTGCAAAATTTTGAGGGCTTTGAAGGTGGATGGTCCTCGGCCATCTCAACGTATACCAGTAACCAAAAGTTCAAAATGTAACAAAAATCCTATGTTTTGAATTATCTCGATAACGGTCAGAGGTGCGTGAAAAGTCAGTAAATTTGAAGGTTTTTTCTGAGTTTTTTTCTACCATCTGGAACTAACTCAATGAAAGATTTTTCAAATTAATAAAAAAAAATTTTTTCTTAGATATCTTGAAAACGGAGAGATACGCGAAAACTGTCAACATCATGGTTTTCTAAAGGGTCCTCGGCCATCCCGACCTAACCAGTAAACAGATTTTATAAATGAGAAAAAATCTAAATTTTGAGTCACCTCGAAAACAGTCAGAGATACTTGAAAAACAAATTAGATTTGAAGAACTTTGCAGGCGGGGTTTGTATTTGATCAACTTGAAATAACCCAATAAAAAGATTTTTTAAATGAAACCAAAATTAAATTTTGAGAACTTTGCACAGGGAGTTTGTTTTCTACTAGCTTGAACTAAACCAATAAAAAGATGTTTTAATTAGTAATAAAAATAAAAATTTTGAGTTATCTTGAAAACAGTGAGAGATACGCGAAAACTGTCAACATCATGGTTTTCTAAAGGGTCCTCGGCCATCCCGACCTAACCAGTAAACACATTTTATAAATGAGAAAAAATCTAAATTTTGAGTTATTTCGAAAACGGTCAGAGATAGGTGAAAACTAATCAAATTCTAAGAACTTTGCAGAGGGGGTTTGTTTTCCACCAACTCGAACTAACCTAATACAAAGATTTTTTAAATGAAAAAAATAAATTTAATTATCTTAGAAACAGTGAGAAATACGCAAAAACTGACCAATTTTCAGCGGGTTCTAAAAGGGGATGGTTCTCCGTCAACAGGACCTAAGCCAGTAAACAGATTTTCGAAATTTGAAAAAATCTAAGTTTTGAATTATCTCGGAAACGGTCAGAGATACGTGAAAACTAATTAAATTTTGAGAACTTTGCAAAGGGTTTTTTTCATGAACTTGAACTAACCTGCAATAAAAAGATTTTTTAAATGAAAACAAAATTAAATTTTAAGAACTTTGCAGAGGGAGTTTTTTTTCGACCAACTTGAAATAACCCGATAAAAAGACTTATACAAAAATACAAAAGGGGATGGTCCTTGGCCATCCCGATCTAAACCAGTAAAAAGATTTTTGAAATTTAAAACGGTCAAAATTTCAGACTATTACGAAAACGGTCAGAGATACGTGAAAACTTATTAAAATTTAAAGATTTTACAGAGCATTTTTGTTTTCAAACAAATCAAACTAACTCAAATAAAAAGATTTTTCTCGTGCTTCGCGCTAGGTCATTATATTTCCTCCACATTTTTGCACAGACCTTTTAAAATTAAAGGTCAAAGCATCGACAACTGTAATTTGGCGATTGTGAATTCTCTTTTGTTAAAGCTCCTTCTGCTTCAACAAACACATTCTCATTACGCATCTCGTTCTTCGCACTCAATTTTGTCCAAAATGCGATCTTTTCTATATTATGTTCAAATCTATTATATCAAATATATATTATATTAATTATTTGCCTTCAATTTTGGATCTTCGCTGCCCTGAAAAATGTATCATTTCAATAAATTTATATTATTACAATTCATAATATGCATTGGTATTGAAACATACGTATTTTCATTTTCTTGTTTTCATAATTAAAAAAAAAGTGCGCACCCTATGAAAAAAACTATTTTGTTATTGAACATTTCATTGCGTCTTTTGTCATTTCTCCATAAATTTAATTTGTTATTTTCACTGTTATTTTGTACGATATAAAAAAAATACACATCCTAGCGTAAAGTAGTTCCAAGCAAATTTGTAGATATAGCTTCGGCGAAACATTTTTTTAAATAAAATGTTATTGCAGCTTGTATCGTTTTTCCCACAAGTTATTTTGGTTATTTTTAATGTATTTCTATAAGAAAAATTCATAACAAATTTGTAGATCTCTTTTCGATGAACAACTTTTGCTATTAATTTTTTTTCGTACCTTGTGTCGTTTTTCCAAAAATTTTAATTTTTAATTTTTAATGTTATTCCTTACGATTAAAACAAAAACTACGCATTTTATCAAAAAATCAATAATGAAATATTTTAGAGTTTTTTTTGAGTGAACACATTTTCTTTCATCATTTTTTTCGCAGCTTGTGTATTTTGTTCAAAAATTGAATTATTTTATTTTTAATGTTATTTTTTACGATTGAAACAAAATTTACGTGTCCTATAAAAAAAATGATTGATAACAAATTTGTAGATCTTTCCATTTGAACAACTTTTGTCTATAAATTTTTTTTTCGCACCTATTGTCGTTTTTCTAAAAATTTCATTTTTTTATGTTTAATGTTATTTTTTTCCGATTAAAACAAAAACTACGCGTCCTATCTAACAATAATTTAAAAAAATTTGTAGATCTTTTTGGGTGAACAGATTTTGTTCATTCATTTTCACATTCTCATCCTAATGAGAAGGTATTGGTTTTATGGAAAATTTTACTTAGTCGTTTTTCATGAAATCTCAACGTTTTGAGAACCCCCTGAGTCAGAAAAAAAATTTTTTTACGAAGGGGTCTGTCACTAGTTTTTCTGTACTCTGTAGGCACGATAACTTTCGAAAGACTGGTCAGATTGGATTAAGCTTTGGCACACATTTTTAAGGCATACAAAGAATGGAGGAGTTCGTTAGCCAGCTATTTTTGATAATAATTCACCAAAAAATTTTGGCATTTTCAAAACTTTTGAGAATATTTTTGTAAAATTTAAAAATTCTATATACTGCTATTTGCAGTACCCGGAAATTCGAACAATTTTTCATCAGGACTTTTTTCGATAAAGAGAAAATTATCAGAGTTATAGCATTTGCAAAATTTAAAATAACAAACGCAAATGAAAATTGTAAGCCAAACAACGCACGATATGGAAAAAGCCGAGAAAAGAAAAACGTTCATTTTTGACCGCTATATAAGATTATCATAACAACTTTTCGGATTTTCGTGAGATATCGAAAATTCCAATTTTAAAAGCACAACAAATAATGAAAAATCAAAAGATTCCATTTTGCGGTCAAACTATGCAGTATAAAAAAAATGTGAGATAAAAATTATGCACCCAAAAAAGATCTACAAATTTGTCTTGCATCACTTTTTGATAGGACGCGTAGTTTTTGTTTTATTTGTAAAAAACGACATTAAAAATAAAAAAGTTAAATTTTTGGACAAACTACACAAGCTACAAAAAAAAGAGATTAACCCAAAAAAGAGGTACAAATTTGCTATTAAAAAAAGACACAAATTAATTTTTTGGATAAAATACACAAGGTACAATAAAATGTTTAATAAAAAAATTGTTTTTAAATTAGATCTTGGAATTTGATTTTAACCTTTTTTCTCACGAGACACGTAATGAGAATGTGTTTTTCGGTTATCGATGGTTTAACGTAGGTTTTGACCGTTAATTTAAAAAGTCTTATGCAAAAATGTGGGGGAACTGCAATGACCGAGCGCCCTCAAACTTGCGAGCCGTGCGCGATGAGAATCTGCTCGTCCAGCGGGCAGATTTTTTTTCGTAGCTTGTGTCGCTTGTCCACAAATTTAATTTTTTTATTTTTAATGTTGTTTTCACGCATAAAACAAAAACTATGCGGTTTATAAAAAATGTATTATTAAACAAATGTGAAGATCATTTTTAGTTTCACAATTTTTGTTTATTCATCTTTTTTCGTATCCTGCATAGTTTAACCCCTAAATGGAATTTTCGATTTTTCATTATTTTTTTTTTGGTGCTTGAAATCAGAACCGTTGGTCAAAGAATGCTGGTTAATGGAGTCGATCTTTTTGACTTTCGAAATTTATGCGGTATAAAGACGACCTCGACGACAACGACAGACAGGGAGACACCTTCGTAAAAGCCTTTTTTTGAATTCAGGGAGTCTCGAAAAGTGGAGACTTGAAGAAATCCGCGATAGTCAGTTTTCACATAAAACTAATACCTTCTCATTATGATGAGAACTTTGTAGAGGGGGCTTGTTTCCGACCAACTCGAAATGGCCCAATAAAAAGATTCTTTAATTAAAAAATAAAGATTTTGCAAAATAAAATTTTTCTAAAGAGGGATGGTTCTCGGCCACCAGACCTAACACAATAAAAAGATTTTCAAAAAGAAATGGGAAAATTTTTGAATTTTCTCGAAAATGGTAAAGCATACGCGAAAACTTCAAAAATTAATAATACATAATAATTGGTATTAATGTTGACGTAATTTGATACATTTGGAGTCATTCACAAAATACGTGTAATTCTTCATGTTAAGAAAAATGGAAAAAGCATCACCCAGGGAGGGGGTCTCAAGTCCCTGAAAAATGTATCACGTATTTTGTGAATGGCCCCTTTTGAGATTTCCGGAAAATGTTGAAAAGTACGTGAAAACTACAGAATTAAAAAAATTTTCCAGAAGCGGATAGATTCATTCAGATTGAAAATAATTGAATGGCGAGTTTGGATTGATTCAACTTGAATTGGATTGAAGTTGCTGTTCGTGCAAGAATTAAGAAGGGTTGAAAAAACTTTTTGGATGAACCTTGGATTCATCGGAATGGGCGCACGGATTGAAAAGAATTGAAACTTGGAATCGGATTGGTTTCCGATTCACTCGGAAAGAGCGCACGGACTTAAGTGCTTTGAAAAGATTAAAACTTGCTTGGAATGAGTCATGGATTCCATCGGATTGGGCATCGGATTGAGAAGGAGTGAAAGTTTGTTTCCGATTGGCGTATGCGATTTATTCGGATTGGTTTTGGATTCATATACTTATTCATTCTGACTTCTGTGGGATTCATTCTGGTTGAATTCAACAAGTCCCACGGATTCAGAAGAGTTGGAGACAGGGATTGAGAAATCGATTTGTTATGTTTTCGGATTGAATTTGCCGTTGAGACATGAACTGAGATTGGGATTTAATTTGAGGTTGAAACGCGGATTCAGAAGGGTCGAAGAGGATTAAAAACTTGCTTCCGATTGTTTTAGATTAATTCAAATTTGTTCGACCTGCAAACAAATTTTCAAAGATAATTAATTACAAAATATTTCAAATGTATATAAATTATGCAGTATAGAGTTTCAAGGACGAAAACAAGCGCGCTCAATCGCGCGATCTTTCTCGTCGGTGTTATCAACTTCCTAATTTACCGACATTTCTTTGAACCATATCAATTTTACACGAAATGAGATATGGAGTTGAAAGTTTGGGAAAATAGAGAAAAAGAACTAAGAAACGTTCATGTACTAATACAATTCTACAATTACGATGAAAAAATGTTTGCAAAAATTTTTTAAATTGTAATATTAATAAATAAATTATTTTGGACATGCATACAATTATTATCTTATCGCTAACACATAATATAACATTGATAAGTCCGCAAGTATGACGGCTCGAACCCTCACCAAGCACGCACCGAGTTTATTGCCGGACACTTAGCCGACTGAGATAACGTAGGACGATGGGAGTCTGGTAGGAAGGGTTGTATTAAAAATTATTGAAAATTGTCAATACCTGAAAGTGTTATTTCTTTCATCATGATAAAAATTTTTTAAAAATTTCCCCATAACTATCTGTGTAAAAATCAATTCTGATAACGTAAAATGAACGATACTATGGTTTAAGAAGCTTTTTACGTAAATATTAATCCAAAAACTGTAAATAAAAGTAGCAAAATGTGCTACATTAGAAGGGATACAAATATTCCTATTTCATGGTAGCTTTCTGGTATCCAAAAGTATTCAGAAACATATTATCGCCGCTGGGTACAGAAAAGGATTAAACTTAAAAGATAACTTCTACTGCCATGGAATATCAGTAGTTCAGTCAATATCCAAAATAATTCAATACTTGTCACGTTTTCGTTAAATGCAGCAAATTTTTAAATATTCTTTAAAGCAATCCTTCTTACTGGAAGATATAGGTGATAAAAATGAATATCACTCATCCGATACCCACCTTTATACCAGTATATGCCTCGCCTATACACGTCTAGTTTTTGTATATCCTTGTCAATATACTTATTCTATTCGTATCTATTTGAATTCCAACTGCTCTTTTCCTGCCTATCTTTTGCTTATTCCCGTTTATCTTTTTCTATCTCTTTATCAATCCAGTTTCACGCCATCTCTTTTAATCCCCTTTTCTTTATCTTATTCTATTCCTTGTCTATCTATGTCAAAGTTTTTCAATCTGGTATAGATTTATTTATTAAAAGGAATTTATTTTTACACAAATAAGGATGTGCCTCTTTAGCAAAAGTTTTTTGGTAAAATCACATTTTTTTAACTTCCTGGAGCAAAACCTTTTTGTTTTCCTAACCAACAAATTTTCAGTCAGTGTGTACGGAAAAAAGTGAACAGTTAAATTTTCCATTTTGTCTCGCATCATTTGAACTCTGAACGCATTTTTCCTGGAATTTAGTAAATATCACAACTTAAAATATCCGTGTTTACTATATTCCTTGCACATGTTGCAATGTGAAATGGTAAAATTAACTAAATTCTAGGAAAAATGTGCTCAGAGTTTAAATGATGCTCTATAAAATGGCAAATTCAGCCACTCACTTTTTCCCGTGAGAACTTGTTGAATTATTGTTTGTTAGTATCACTTCACCAAAAATTAAAATCAAATCCTATGGCCCTAGAGTCACGATTTATAGGTTCGTTTTCTTTGGCATGCATTTTATTCTTTTTCATAAGCAACATTTTTCCTGATTATAGCCTATACAAATATTTATAAATAATTTAAGTTTATTTCGCATTCAATTAAAAAAATTAGGATGTGATCTCACAACAAAATTCATAACGTAATTTGTTTTTATTTAAATTACCTCATTAGACCTTTGTTAATTCTTTCAAGTGAAGATAATTTTTTATTTTAAATGAATAATTTTTTCGACCTCCATTTTTGAACATCGAATATTCATGTTTTCAAAAAATTCGTATGATCAAAATAAAGGGGATCACAACCCGTATTGAAACTGCAGTGAGATTTTTTTATTGATACTAACAGAGTAATGAATATCCAAAATAGATGATATCGTCATAATTCTAAAAATAACAACTCTTCGCTTTTAGCAAATATGTGTTGCAACGCTAAAATAAATTCTAGAAACTATCATCTAATAGGGGTACATTTTGCCAAAGTTAGAGCGTGATCGATGTTTGGGTTAGGGTTGTTGAGAAACAATGCAAAATCCAGGGCCGAATTTAGGGTCGTGGGGGCCCTAGGGCCGGTCAAAATATGGAGGTGCCTAAGCGGTGACCAGGGTCTGGCTTCTAAAAATAAAAAAAAAAAGGTCATCGAAGTAGAAGCCGATGAAGAAGTGTGTGCATGTATCAATCGTTTAGAGTTGCAGCGATTTTGATTTGCCGAGTAGTTACCATTTTTCTGCATTGGTGGGGGCCCCTAATTGGTTGGGGTACGGCCCTGCTGGCCCCGCACTAAACGCGGCCCTGCAAAAATCGATGAACGCAAAAGAAAAAAACTTGTTGGTTGTTATTTGAGAAGTAAAATATAATCT
Source organism: Andricus curvator (assembly GCA_932195095.1). NCBI lineage: Eukaryota > Metazoa > Arthropoda > Insecta > Hymenoptera > Cynipidae > Andricus > Andricus curvator. The sequence goes on along the minus strand of CAKNYM010044530.1, from coordinate 102,527 downwards.
TCGTAACACCCGAATATTGGTCTAAAAGTAGTGAAAAATTGATCACTCATTATTTCTTCGCAATTATGTTTCTACTTAAAAGTTAGTGAAAAAAAAATTACCTTCGAATTCAATAATTCAAGAATTGTATATACGGATTAAGAAATTACTGTTCCTAGCACCGGTCAATTTTCTTTAACTTCTTCGTAAAGTCTGATATAGATTTCTCTGTGTCAATTAGAGAAGAAAAAAGCATATAGAAAAAACGTGTTACGATTTTGAAATAGACTCAAGGAATTCATGTAAACAGCTACCAGTAAAGTATAGAGTACCTAGCTTTAGATTTCGTCAAGGGACTTCAGGAACAACCGACGACCGTCAGTTAGAAGAAACAGCATTTAAAAATTTCTTCTGCAATGTTTATGAGACAAGCTAGTGGCCATTGAGCTACTGTTTACAGAGTCGTCGCGTCGCCTGGACAGGATATAGTATACACCCCAGACATTGAACGACATATTTTGAAGCAATCGTGCAGCGAGCCCATAAGTAGCTATGTACCTTGCATTTTCAACATTTAATCGAGTCACGCACCATAAAGCATGTGTGGGAACGATTGCCTGCGGGAATAAATTTCGATCAGGTGCGCGATCTTGTGTATCTTGTGCCTTTACCACACAGAAAAAACTAGAGTATTCTTACCACAGTTTCTCACAAACTCATTGGAAACAAATATTATTCTCTGTCATGACCAATGAGAGAACAGCAATCTAATTGTGTTCAATGTCCTATTGTATGAAAATCAGTCAAATGTGCTTCAATTTTAGTTCAGTAAAATTTTCACCTTTTTTGGGTTCGAAATGGATTTTATTTTGTCTAAACTGTGGAAAATAGTACATATTAACAGTTTAAATGCCTTTTTAAAATTTTCGTACATTTTCAAAGAAAATTTATGTAAGGCTGACAAAACACAGTCGAACTTTAATTTAAATACGGTTTTGGTTCTGACCTTTCACTTCAATTGAGGCTTTTCGAACGTAAACAGTCAGGGCCGTGTCGCTATTTTTCGCAACGTGACGCAGTTATCCAGCTAGGCCGTTGGGGTACTACGTTTTATCGCTATGTTACTGTTTTGTCATGAAGGAGTGACCACGGGACATTTTCTATAATCGATTTTTCGAACGGGGATTTCCTATAATCCGAAACCGTGGCGCAGCGTTATTCTTGGAACGCATAAATTGAGTTTGCTTAAATTAAATTCCGACTGTATTTATCAATTGAATACGTATAAGAAGTGGCAACGTGACATAAATTCAAAAATGAGACAACTTGTGGAGGGGTCATATTTCTCATTAAAAGCGTAAGATATTTTGTACATTAAAAACGTAATTATCATCATAATTGTTTAACACAAAAAATTATAGTTAGTATGGGTTGAATATGTTGATTTTATATAATATAATATAATATAATATATATAGTATAGTATAGTATATATATATATATATATATATATAATATAGTAATATAATATTATTGACCGTTCTTCATTACGTTATAAATAAGTAATGAAATAAATACGTGCTTTTTTAATCATTCCATTTTCTTTCACCGAAGTCGATTGCGATTATGCATGGTTGATTGTTACTTTTATCTATGGATTTGTTATTAATTCAGTTAACGAGTCGAAATTTTTTTCTAGATTTTTTCTTCGCCTTTGTACATTTAATTTTAGGCAAAATTTATAAGTTCAATCGGTAAATACTTTGAAACTTAATCTTTAATGACATTTCTTATCTCTTTCTATCCATTATTTCTCCAGAGGAAAAGCAATTCTAAGTCTTATCATCCCCTATTTATTAGAATTGTTAGTATGAAGGTTGGACTGAGTTGGGGGGTGCAGTTCCGAATAGGTGAACCCTCCGATTTCGTGGAAACCACGTATACTTACATATTTTGATGCGCTGATTACGAAAATCATAGTGAACACTTTTTGCCTAAACCCATTATTTTTCGAGAAAAAGACGATTGCGTTAGAAAAACAATAAAAACAAGAAAACAGTTACAGACATGCGTTGGGTCACGCTTGCCCCTTCTCCAGGTTTAAGTGTGGGGGGGGGCTACGACTTTACTGATTGGTTACGGGAATGTGTTCAGTCACGTTCGTCCCCTTTTCCAGGCTACGGGAGGGGGGGGGGCTATGCATTCACTGACTGGTTACGGAAATGTGTTCAGTCACG
>CAKNYM010044530.1:56967-78904 GCA_932195095.1 Andricus curvator | reverse complement strand
GATTCCTTTGGAATAGAACTGAACGGCCTATGACAAAGCCACCGAACGCGTCCTCGGGTGCGGATAGAGGGTCTATGTACTAAGGGTTTCTGCTGAATACGGTTAGAATAATTAGGAAGCAGTCGCGAACAATTGTCCAGGGATGGTCCCGAAGAAATAACCCCTAAGCGAAGGCGCAACAACCGTGGCAAGTGGCAGCGGAGTGGGGGAACAATATATATAGCAACTACTTTCGTGCGGTGCGTAGCTACTGCCCTCTTCGTACTACCTTCCTTCACTCTTTCTCTGTAGGTACAATCGTTGCTCTGCGGCGCTAAGGGTAATGATTTTAAATCTATTATCCTTGCAGCTTCTCCATGTTATCTCAAAACATCGGTAAAGTAGAAGCAGGGATTCTGAAATGATTTACAAAATAACAAATTAATATAAAATGATAATACTTTTGAAATTCTAATCATTATTTTATTTGTACAGAAAATAAATTAGTGACAATATTAAAGGTTTGCCTAATAATTAATTTTAATTTTGTAATTAGGTAAATATTATTTTTCCAATTGATATTTCACATTCCGGTGTATTAAGTAAAGATGATATAAATGTTTCTTTAAAATGGATAAAGAAACATGTATTAAATTTTCATTTTCTTACAGCAATTTTTTATTAAATAATTTGAAACAAATTAATCAATATTGATCCTAGGTTAGAAGTAAACTGCACCAATAAATTCTATGTAAAAATTAACTCCAGAAACTTATACTAAATTTTCACTTACATTCAAAACTTTTTTTTCGTGGCAAATGTATAAATGTTAAGGTTGCAGGGTTATAAAAAAAAGCATTGCTATTATTTTGCAACGATAAAAATATAATAATGTCAGAATTTATTAAATTGCTCTTTTAAATGAGGAACGCTTGTGAAGTTAAACAAAATCGAATATAACCGATAAAGATTATATCATTTCTAATTAAAAGCCTTCAATGTTAAATTATTTTTAATTGAAACCTTCAAAATTAGGAATTTTTATTTTAAATTAGAAGTCATAATTTTTAATAGAAAACGTTCTCATTGGAATAATTCTTATATCAAAAAATTAAAAACTTTAATTAGAATTTCTAATTAGAATTACAATTCTAATGCATAAAATAAGTCTTCACTCATTAAAATATGTAATCATTTTTACACTCTAATCATTTAGGATTGAGAAAGTATTACAATAGGTCGAAATTTCACACCTCAGTTTTTGAACGGATCTCCACCTTTTGAGATCCCCTGAAGCCGAAAATCAAGTTTTGGCAAAGGCGTCTGTCTGTATGTCTGTATGTCCGCAAACATGATAACTCTCGAAAAAATGAAGGGATCAAATCGTCGAGCTTTGGCACACTTTTCTGTATTCTAAAAGAAAGAGCGAATTTGTTAACCAACGACAGATAATAAGTGAAGAAAGTTTAAAAGAAGAATTGAAGCTTTTTAAAATATCTACAATTTCTCCCTCAACCATTTTTTGATAAGACTTGATGTTTGGGTTTTATTTCTCGAAAATAATATGCAAGGAATCCTACAAAATTTCTTCTAAGCATTTTTTGTTAGGATTTGTCATTTTCGGTTTTATTGGTCGAAAATACTGTAAAAAAAAGCAAATTTTCGGAGAAACAGCGTGAGAAGTAGTGGAGGCTGGGGTCCTTTTAAACTGTAAACAGTCATCATTAGAGATATGGGCCTGAACATCTTTAATGGAAATTTTCATTTTTTTAATTTAAAAAATTTAGAAATGTTCAAACAGTTAATTGTAAAAATTGTCATCATAACAAATTTTAAGTTGGTACTATTAGTTTTCGTTATGAAAAAGTTAAAAAAATTTAAAGTAAAAGTGTTTGCTTATTAGGGACCCTACTTCAATTACGTAACAGCTCAAGGAGGTGGGAGGGGTCGAGATATTTTGCTACGATTCGTTACGGAAGGGGGGGGGGGTCTTTCATTCATGTACGTAATTTTTGGAAATTCGCAAATGAAACAAATAACTCGCAGTAAGTATACATAAATTTAATATGAATTGTACGTGCCAAAGAAATCTGGTCAGTGAAAAAGGAACCTAGCCAACAACAATTTAAAAAAAAAGTCAGGGAATTTTATTGGTTAGGGAAAAGTCGGGGAATTAACAAACAAAAATCTTGTAAAAGTCAGTGAATTTCTATAACTTTAAATAACTGTCAAGAAGAATAAATATGAAATATTTTTATTCCGTTTATAAAAGATTCTAGTTTAAAATTTTTACAATTTTAACATTCTGGCATTTGAATATTAACTTACATATTATTCTTATTAGTAATTTATTTGCCTTGTATTTATAATTCTTTTTTTTTGCAGTTGCTTCCTCTTGAAGATTATCTTTTGAGTTATAAATTGTATTATTTGTTTGAAAATTCAACAATTTTGTTAAAAAATCATTCTTTTTGGTTGAAAATTCAACTGTTTTGTTCAAAATTCTTCTTTGAGAGTTAAAAATTCAAATATTTTCGTAGAAAATGTACTTTTTGTTCAAAATTCATAGCTTAGTGTTGAACATTCAACTTTTTCGGATGAAAATGCAACCATTTTTTTGAAAATTTGACTTTTTGATTTAAAAATTCATTTAGTTTAGTAGAAATTGCATCTTTCTTGGATAAAAATGATTAAAATTCATTTTTTTGGATGAAATTTAATTATTTTTTTGCTTGAAATATCAACTATTACACTCTTTTGTTCCAAATTCATCTTTTTAGGTGGAGAATTCAATTATTTTGTTGAAAACTCAAGTTTTTGCTTCTTCATAAAGTAAGCTTTGTAATGGTAACATTTTCAAAAATTTTCAAATTCATTTAATTAAACCTTCCTCAATTTAAAAATGTGTAATACAATGTTCTAAGCAATTGTTCGGCTGCGCGCGCGCGCGTGTGTGTGTGTGTGGATGTCACGGTTTTTTGTGAACACGATAACTAGAAAACGGTTGCAGATAAATTGATGAAATTTGGAGGGCTTATTTTCCTCACTAATATCTTGAAACTGACCTAAAGATTTCTAAAAATATTTATTCAATTTTTTTTAGCATTGAATAATTTGTTTAAAATCGGTTTTTTATAGTAAAACTTTTTTCATTAGCATAATTCAAAGTTGATGCAAGAATATAAAAGATTCATTGGTTCGAGACGAATCGATTGACCTATAATATTAATACATTTTTTTGAAGAGTAGGGAAGTTATGGTAATTTATATATTTTTAAAATCTTTTTTTATAGTAAAAATTTTCTCATTCTCATAATTTAAAGTTAATGCGAGAATAGAAAAGTTGTGTTGATTCAAGACAAATCGATTGACCCATAGCATTTATACATTTTATTGAAGAGTAAGGAAGCTATGGTAATGCATAATATTTGAAAAATCGGCTTTTGATAGTAAAACTTTTTTCATTGACATAATTCAAAGTTGATACAAGAATATAAAAGATTCTGCGGTTCGAGACGAATCGATTGACCTACAATACTAATACATTTTATTAAAGAGTAGGGAAGTTATGGTGATTTATATATTTTTGAAATAGATTTTTATAGTAAAAATGTTCTCATTCTTATAATTTAAAGTTGATGCGAAAATAGAAAAGTTGTGTTGATTCAAGACGAATCGATTAACCTATAATATTGATACATTTTATTGAAGAGTAAGGAAGCTATGGTAATACATAATATTTGAAAACACGGTTTTTTATAGTAAAACTTTTTTCTTTAACATAAATCAAAGTTGATGCAAGAATATAAAAGATTCCCCGGTTCGAGACGAATCGATTGACTTACAATATTAATACATTTTATTAAAGAGTAGGGAAGTTATGGTAATTTATATATTTTGAAAACCGGTTTTTTATTGTAAAACTTTTTTCATTATCATAATTTAAAGTTGATGCAAGAACAGAAAAGATGTGTTGATTCGAGTAGAATCGATCGACTTATAATATTATTACATTTTATTGAAGAGTAAGGATGCTATGGTAATGCATAATATTTGAAAACACGATTTTTTATATTAAACTTTTTTCACTAACATAATTCAAAATTGATGCAAGAACAGAAAAGATTCCTTTATCGAGGAAAATCGATTGATCTATAATATTAATACACTTTATTGCAGATTAAGGAAGTTATGGCTCATTTATAATATTTGAGTCATCTGCTTCAAACAGAAAAACTTTTTTCATCGACATAATTCAAAGTTGACGCATTAATAGAAAAGACTTTTTGATCATACATTTTTAAATAGAGTAATTCTGACAATTTTTGTAAAGAAATCATAAAGCTGGGAAAGTGATAGGGTGCGACAGAACTTTTCCCTTCCCTTTTCCAGCTCGAAAAATTATCATTTCGAATACAAAATTTGATTTGTCTGATTTGTCGCTGTGTTAACAATTTTTTTGTATTTTTCAGCATTTTTTGAACGGCCCCTATATATATATATATGAGGTGTCAAAAAATGGTGTCTTCAAAGTATATATCATTCGACGCAGAATTTCACGAAACGTATAAATCAATAGCGTCTCAGAAAAGTATTTTTGGTGCCTTTTTTGAAAATCTTAAGGATCAGTTATATCTCTGGCTGGTCTGAAAGATCTAAATTCTAAAATTCAAACAAGAAACCTAAAACTTGATGAAGGAAAGTGGCCTTCAAATGTTCACTCAATAGCTTTTGTTAGCATTAGTAAATTTCCCGAGTACCACATCCTTTAAATTTAAAGATTAAACCTGGAGATGTAAAGAAAAGCAGGTATATATTTCGGGCGAGAGGGCGGGGCACTTCTGATACTCCTGTTAGAAATTAGATCCCATTGATTTTGTTATTTTTCCTTCAATGTTTTCTATTTCTTCAAAACGTCATATCTACCTATAATTCTTTGAATTTTTATAATTTCAAAAGCAAATTTTTATCTTGCATAATAAGGTATAATAAGTCAATATGAATTTCGAATTGTTTTATCTTGCATAATAAGGTATATAATAAGGTGTAAGTCAATATGAATTGCGAATTGAATTCTCTGTTATATTTATAGTTGATAATTTAAGTTAAATTAAAATTGTTACAAAAATTGGTTCTCTGATCGCTATAATGAAATATACAGTTAGCTATTAATTGGTCAAATATATTTAATAAATCATTGTAACAATGACGTAAAGGATTGAAATTGTACACCCTCTGAACGATACAAACAGAAAATTAAAAGAGTAATAACCATTGCAAAACTAAACATATCAATTAATTTCGTATTGACAAAGAGAATAAAATTTTTTTGGTGTAATGCTTTCAAACAGAGGTTCAAAATTTTGTTAACTCAAAAAGTTTAAATTTGTTGCAACTAAAATGTGGCGGATTGAAAATGAAGTTTTAAAAATTCGATGTATCTACAATCTACTACATGTACCGAAAATATCCTGCTATTCGAACCCAAATTTCGGTGCATAGATCCCCTTCGTTCTCAAATTCGTACAAAAAAAAATTCAGCTATTCGTACCGACATTTCTGTACACGTAGCCACGTCATTAAAAATTGTACAATTTGAAAATTGAAACGTGTCGTAAATAACTGGATTTTTAAATTATTTTATTTGTAGAAATGGAAATTAACCATTTCTATTTCTCACTTTATTGAATACTAAAATTCTACAAAAAATGCCCGACCGCTCTATTAAGCAGTACGACCTGCCGGTTCGCTCGTTAGGACTATAACTAACCTTTTGTCGCATCGGTTCTCACGGTAGCGTAGGTACCGTGTATTAATCCGCGGACGCACATCGCTGACAATGCAAGATGCAAGTAAGAGAGCATTCTAGAGATGTTCGTTGGTCGAAAGATAAGTTACATTATATGCTTACTTATGCAAAAAGCTCAACGCTCCACATCTCCCTCCCTAAGATTGAACTTTAAGGGTTTATCTGAAGTTCAAAAGGTTCTCCTGACCTTTCGTCTAGGTACATTTGTTAAAGATTCTAGACTGATAGATATCTCCGGTTGCACCTCGGTAACATGTCTGGTATGTCCATTATTCCCGAAGCTACAATGTGTATAGGAACAGTTTCCAATTAACATTTTAAAGGTATTAATTAATGCTCTTACAATCCCTAACTTATAAGCCATCAAAAAACCAATCAATCCCAATGCTGCAATATTTAACCAAGAATAAGCCTTTTCTGTCCACGTTAATGTTCTTTTCCGTTTAGCTATTAACTCTACTCTTTCATTGAAATCTTCAATAGTAGTTCCTAGAGTCTTTAGATTTTCAGGACTTATTCTTGTTTCGGTGATTAGTTCTAACGGAATCTCTTCTTTGGCTAGTTCATTTAAAGTATGAGTTAAATCTACTTCTATTTTCGCACTCAGGATTTCATTCAATTCTATATGACTATCTATTTTAGTGCTTGGTCTCAGTATTACTAAGTTCGGAGTTGCAGTACATTCACTATCCAAATGTAATATGTGTAAAATTTCTTCCGCAGGTGCTGTAGCTAACCAATCCTGATTACTCCTTAACTGTATCCACAGAGTGTTTATTAATTTCATTACTTGAGTTTGGCAACTTTCTGTCTTTATTTTAGTCATAATTTCAATTAAACAGCTGTCTTTAGTTTGGGTTGAATAATCAGGATGGGTTCTCTTTAATATACTAGTTCTTCCTAAGTTTTTCATATTTAACAGCTCGGTTTCAGAAGCGGGTATAAACATGGTTTGAGTTTGATCTAATATAATCAAGTGATCGTTTGGTATAATGAGAGAATTATAAAACCATCCTATCTGAGGTATTGGTATGGCTCTAATTAAGTTGTAAAATTTTTCTTCCAGTAAAGGAATGTTGAGAATAATCAACGCTCTTCGATTTTTAAATGTTATTGCTATCTCGCTAACATCGATTAACGTAGAGAAATATCGCTCTTCCAAAGGTACAGGAAAATTTGTCACGTGTTTTTGTTTGCGCAATGTATTGAACAAGGTAATTGCGGAGATTATGTTGGGGTGAATTATCCCCCTTTTGCCATCAGTTAATAGACTTTCTAACTTTGATAAAGAATATTCCTGTCTGTCCAAACTATCAGTTATTTCTAATAGAGTTGAAAGAAGATACTAACAATATCATCCGCTTGAAAGAATTTTGCGACAACCTCATAAAATCTGAGGAGGAATATCCAGCAATCACTGCCGAAGAGGTGAAAAGAGCACTTAGTGGCACGGAAAACTTTTCCGCTGCTGGACCAGATTGTATCAAGAAATTCTGGTGGAAGAAGTTTACTTTTCCACAACAACATTTGGCCCACATATTCACCTCATATTTAAAGCCGGAGACGCCCATTCCGCAGTGGCTGGTGTTAGGACGCACTATACTCCTGCCGAAAAAAGGCAACTTGTCCAACCCAGAGAATTACAGGCCAATAACTTGTTGGAACACACTGTATAAGATCTTTACAGCTGGCCTAAATAACAGGATTGTTCGACGAATTGAGCCTGTGTGGCAAAAGATGTACGAGCAACGTGGCTCGAAAAATGGTGTAGCAGTCTGTCGAGAGAACCTGCTGATTGACAGGTGTGTCTGTAAAGACGCTGCAGCCTATCAGCGCGTCCGTCCTGCCAATGGCCTGGATCGACTATCGGAAAGCTTTCCATTCAACCTCTCATTGACTTATCATCGGTCAGTTGAAAAGCTTGAAGGTGCATCCACACATAGTGAGATGCATAGAGAGATTGATGCCTCTTTGGAAAACTAGATTTACTATCTCATCTAGAAATTATCGTGTGACAACGAACAACGTCACCTTCCAGAGGGGCCTCTTTCAGCGTGATACCATGAGCCCTTTGGTTTTTTGGCATCACACTTCTGCCTCTATCTCTTGCACTACGAAATTCTTCTGGATACCTCTGTCGCGACAAATAATCAGCGCGAGCATAAGGTCACTCATGTTTTTCATATGGATGACCTGAAGATCTATCCCTCTGGTAGAAGCAAACTTCAAACTGCTATAAATATCGTCAAGAATTACACAGGAGAGATTGGGATGGACTTTGGTTTTGACAAGTGTGCCAAAATTAATCTGAAGAAAGGAAAGATTACTGACGTTCCCAAGGACCCTGAGCTTGTGGATATGAGTGTTATTAGACATCTTAATACTGAAGAGACCTATACATACCTGGGCGTGCCTCAAAACCGCATTCAGGACGCAACATCAGTGAAAGAGTCTCTCCGAAGCAGATACAAGCATCTTCTTCGACAGATTTGGTCTTCCAATCTGTCGGCGTTGAACGAGGTATCTGCGACTAACATGCTTGTCGTCCCGGTTCTACTCTACTCGTTTGGGGTGGTTCAATGGACGAAGAACGAGCTTAAGGCCCTTGATCCAGTGTCTTCATAACCAAATTGTTCTAAGTACAGCTTACATCGTTGTGAATGGCAGAGTTATAGCATTTTTAAAATAAAAAAAAAAGAAAATTAACATTTCGAGCCAAACAACGCATGATACGAAAAAGTCACGAAAATAATAACGTTTCTTTTTGTATTTCCTACAAGATTATCATAACAGCTTTTTGAATTTTCCTAAAAAATCGAAAATTTGCATTTTTATTGTACAAAAGATAATTGAAAATCCTAAAATTCAATTTTACGGTCAAACTATGCAAGATACGACAAATAATGATACAAAAATTGTGCATTTAAAAAAAGATCTACAAATTTGTTTCTGGTCACTTTTTGATAGGATGTGTAGTTTTTGCATTATTCGTAAAAAATAACATTAACAGTGAAAGAATCGGCCCTCTAAGTGGGCACATTCTCATCAAAAACTGTTCTTATTCAATATTTTCTTCGTCTCATGTTTGAGTTTTCAAAAAAATTATTTTTCTTACAAATATTTATAACGCAATTTTTCACAATTAAAACAAAAAAAGAACTATAAAAAAATATTCTTTCAATTGAAATTACACAAGTTCACATTTTTACATTCTCATCATAATGAGAAGGTATTGGTTTTATGTGAAAAATGACTTTCGCGGATTCTGTCAAATGATGACGTTTTGAGGCCCCCTGAGTCAGAAAAATAGTTTTACGTCGGTGTCTGTCTGTCGTTGGCGTCGTTATCGTTGTCGTCGTTGTCGTTGTAGTCTGTAAACACGATAACATTTGAAGAAATTATCCGATTGGATTGCCCCTTGGCACACTTTATAAGAGTGTGCAAAGAAAGGACGAGTTCGTCAGCCAGCTATTTTGGAGGAAATTTCAAAAAGTTCGAGCATTTTTCAAATTTTTGTGACCATTTTTTTTCAAAATTTGAAATTTTTACTTACGGTTTTTTGTAGCACATCGAAATTTGAACAATTGATTCCAATGACTTTTTTCGATAAAAGGAAAATTGTCATAGTTATAGCATTTTCAAAATGAAAAAAAACGAAAATTAACATGTCGAGCCAAACAACGCATGATACGAAAGAAAGTCAGGATAAGCATAATGTTTGTTTTTGTATTTCCTACAAGATTATCATAACAGCTTTCTGAATTTTCCTGAAAAATCGAAAATTCACATTTTTATTGCACAAAAAATAATCAAAAAACAAAAATGTCCTGCACATAATTATGCGGCGTTCGTCCGTGCGGACTTACTCCCTCTCCATAGAAATGCACTCATCATCAAAATTTACATATACTTTCGTAGACTTAAAGTCCCAAGTAAATTTATCAACTTACGTAAACCTACTATGTCCCACGCCGATCAAATAATTTCCATCATCGTACGTAGTAATTTTACAGTCGACTGCAAATAGAACAACCTTCGTTCTATTTTCACATTGTTACCTGAAGTAAAATCACACTAGATTGCAAATAAGTACTGCAGTATCGTAAATTAATCTGGTTATACGCTTTAATTTGAAAATACATTGCACGTATAATTACTAGCTGATTGTAAATATCACCAAAGCTTTTTTTACAGTGTATCATTAATGCTCACGGAACTTGAAAATTTGTATTTTTGCATTCTCATCCATAAAAGGTATTAGATTTGTGTAAAATTTAACCCCCCTGGTTTTTGTCAAATCTGACTTTTATTTCAAAATGCGTTTTGATCTTTGTTTACTAAAATAATTCCTCTGAAAAATGCGACTATTACATTTATATTTCAAGAACTATGCTTCAAATAGACGAAATATATATATATATATATATATATATATATATATATATATATATAAAAAAAAAGAGTTTTTGGTTCCTTGCCTAGAGATAGGCCGGGAATTGGCAGATCGGAAAATATGAACTCCTATCTAATTTTCTATTATAGGATGAACGGAAACGAGCGTGGAGCGCGAGGTTTACGTGATGTTTAAACCAAATATCGAGCGCGAAGCGCAATTGTTTTGATGAGAATGTGTTCCTTAATGTCGATAGAACCTTAAGTAAATTAGTTCTTCTTTTGATGTAAAACTGACATAATTAAACCAAAAGCAGGTCAGCACGATGAAGCTTACTAAGAGAGTATTAGCCCGCGAAGCGCGCAATAGCGAGCACACGAAGTGTGAAAACCTAGAGGAACTGAGCTTAAAGCGTCAGGCAAATGTGTCCGAACGCGTAGCGCGAGGTGAATACATTATCGAGCGCGAAGCGCGAGATACAACAGGTGCGCGTCCTAGGTATGAATAGGCACTAAGTTAAACATAACCTATTAATAATTTGAATTACAAGAATTGCTCATAATTAGAATGAAAAATTATTGATTTTATTATTTGGCTAAATAGATTTTCAAAAATAAAAAATATCAAGAAACGCTTATGATGAGAAATTATTTTTTACGAAAATATTTAAAAAATAAAGTTTCGTCCCATGTGCCTTCCCGTGCCGCCACGAAACGTTAGGAAGAGTAAGGGGTTTGACCAACATTATTTCTGTGACCTGTTACAGGGGTGCCTTCCCGTCCTACGACACGTGGGAAAGGGGTAAGGGGTTTGCTAACATTAATTTTGCGGTCAGTCACAGGGGTGCCTCCCCCCCATTAGACGTCAAAACGGGATAGGGGTTTGACCATTATTGTCATTGTGACCAGTAACAGGGCTGCATTTCCGCCCCCCATGAGACGTTGGGAAGGGGTAGGGGTTTGACTAACATAAATTCTGTGGACAGTCACAAGGGTGCTTTCCTGCTCCCCAGAAAATTTTAGAAAGAGGTAGGGGTTTGAACAACATTATTTCTGTGACCGGTAACAGGGGTGCATTTCCGCGTTTCTCTCCCCCAGGAGACGTTGGAAAGTGGTAGGGGTATGACAAACATTAATTATGTGACCAGTAACAGAAGTGCCTTCCCGGGTAAAAAAATTTTGGTATGGGATTGATCTAGGAAAATCTCTGTGAAATCGTATGGGAGTGATCTCTCGGATAGTGTAGTAAAAGTATGGCATTTGAGACGATCCCATACTTCATGTATGTTTGAATGAAGTCTAGTGGATGTATGAAATTTTAAATAAATTGTTTATTTTCGAAAATGTTAAATTTGAAAAACTTTTTGAAAATAAAAAACTTTCTTCTATCAATAAATTTGAATCATTACAAAGGAATAAAACTCATAATAGCAGAATTGTTTACAGTAATAACTGGTTTAAAAATCTTACTGACATTGATATCCCTGAGGAGGTTATAAATTTGATTTCCTTGGGTCCAACATTTTCATCCAATAATTATTACATGAATGATTCAAAAGTTCAAAATTTCATTTCTTCGATTGAAACTGGTATTTACAAATTAGATCGAGATGATAAGAATGTTATTCGCAACCGATGTACTCGATCAATTTTAGATTTTGTTTCTCAGATTAAATTCAAAAATAAACAAAAGTTTGATAATATAATTAACACAAGTTGTATTAGAAGCTTTAAAATTGAGAACCCTGATATTATGTTTGTTAATTCTGATAAAGGCAATGTTACAGTTGCTATCTCAAAAACAGAATATGATGAAAAAATGAATTCTTTGCTCCAAGATAAAAATCTTTATTCTATCTTCAAGTTTGAATATACTTCCACTTTACAAGAAAAATGCAACAAATCAATTACAAATTTGGAACAAAAAGGTTACATTAGTCACCTTGAGGCAAAGTCTTTAGGATCTTATTCTTGTATTACTCCTAGGGCTTACGGTTTGCCTAAAATACACAAAGACAACAACCCTTTAAGATTAATAGTTTCTACAATAAATTGGCCCACTTATAATTTATTCAAATTCATCTCTAAAATTCTTAATAATATTATTGGAAAAATACCATATCACATATCCGATAGTTTATCCTTTGTTCAAAAAATTAAATTTCACAAAATTCCATCCGATTATGTTTTAATTTCTTTAGACGTTGTCTCAATGTATAATTGCATCCCAATTTCTAAAGTTCTAAGCTGTATTGAGTGGAAATGGACTGATATTAGCAGGTTTACTAGTGTTCCGATGATTGATTTTATTGATTTGGTTGAGATTTGTCTTAATTCTACCTTTTTTAATTTCAACAATCTTACGTACAAGTAGGTTTCTGGTTTGGCTATGGGCTCAACACTTTCTCCGGCAGCAGCCAATATTGTAATGGAAAACTTAGAATCTGAATGTCTTTCATCTCAATTTCGTTTTATTTCAGATATGTCGATGATATTATCACTGCGGTTCACCATGATAAACTTGATTTCATTTCGAATAAATTCAATTCATATAACTCCAATATTAAATTTACAATAGAAGTAGAAAATAACTCACAAATTAGCTTCTTAGATACACTGATTGTCCGTATTGATGATGAACTTAAAATTGATTGATTCCAAAAAACAACTTTTTCGGGTAGATATTTAAATTTTAATTCTGCACATCCTATCAACTATAAAATTGGAGTTATTACTGGTTTATTTCATAGAATGTTTAGAATTTCAGACATTATATTTAGAAGCAAAAATAATAATTTTATTAAGCAAACACTTTTGAAAAATGGTTATCCAAAATCACTCATTGAATTTTGTTTAAAAAAAGTAACCCATCGTTTTTACAATTCCGAATTTTATGCAAATAAAATTAATAATAATAAGTCGAACAATTTTATTGATTTCACTGTTGTACCTTATATTAAAAACCTTTCTGAAAAAATTTAACATATTTTAAGAAGTTTTAACATTAAAACTATTTATAAACCAGTTAATAAATTTTCTCGTTATTTTAATAATCTCAAGGACCCACGTCCAAGGGGTAAGCTTTCTGTGGTAGTTTATGAATTTGCATGTAAAGACTGCAATTCCACATATGTTGGTGAAACTGGCAGATCAATCGAAACTCGTACACGTGAACACATAAATTCTATCAGGAACCGTAGCACTTCTAATCATACTGCACATTCGGGAAATTACTTAGAACTTGGACACAAATTAGATTTTGAACATTATAAAATTCTTACAGTTGAACATAACACAGCCCGCAGAAAAATAGTAGAGAGTTTCTACAAATAATTTCCTCAGTCAGTCTGACACTGTCATCCGTCAACGACTCATTAATGTTTTGTCCTTATTTCATATTTCAAGTTTTGTTTTATTTTAAACATTTTATAAGCGGTTGATATCTTTACTACTTTAACTTTTTAAGTGGATTTTCTTTTTGTATGAATTTCTTTGATGATTTTTTACCATCACAACACAGAAAAAACTGGGGGTTCACTAATGTTGCGGCTCAAATAAAAGTTGGTATCCTTTCGAATTTGAGCTCCAATAGATACCTGCAGAGACCCAAAAGGGTTCGTTTAGAGCGCACTTGAAAAGAACAACATAAAGGCGCATTCACAAACCAACCGCTTGCAAAGTCGGGTTGGTAATTTCGCGATTTACAGAATATGTCGGTAAAGCAAACACAAACGATATTATTATTTATTATACGTACAATTTTCGGAAAAAGCAAACTGTTTTCCCTTCTAGAAATAATTAATTGAAAACAATTCAGAATGATAGAAAGAAATTTGAATTGTTTCTAATCGTGTTTCTTAATCGTGTGTGCACGATTGGGAAAGATTCAGTGATGCAAAGTTTCAATCGTTCCCAATAGGACCAATCGGTACTAGGATTTAGAGGTTATGAAGTGGCAATTTTATGGCAGCACTTTCGTCTCGCGGGAATTATTCGAAAACGTTTATTTAATTTTTTTTCGAGGCAACACATTTTAAGCAATATGTTCATGAAAAAAAATTAAATAAATGTTTTGTAACAATTTCCGCGAGCTGAGAGAGCTGTCATCAACAAATTCACCAATGAAGTGAAGTTTTTTTATCCAATTATTCACTTCATTGTCTATAATTTTGTCTAAAAAATGTAATTTATTAAATAAATTACTTAAAATATTTTAGGCAATTATTTTTTTTTTAATGAAAATGTAACTATTATTCCAGTTGAATATTCCATAATTTTAGTTGAAAATTCATCTCTTTTTTTTAACTTTCTTTTTTTTTGCCTATGAATTTATTTATTCAATTTTTGGTAGAAAAATGATCATTTTTAGTTGGAAATTCGTCTTTTGGTAGAAATTCATCTTCTTGGTCCAAAATTCAATTATTCTAGTTAAAGATTCATCATTGCAGTAAAAAATTCATCTGTCTGGTTTAAAATTCAACTATTTCAGTTAAATATTTAGAATTTTATTTGAAAATTCATCACTTCGTTTGTTTGGTTAAACATTAATTTCTTCAACTTGAAATATAATTATTTAAGTTTTGGTTGACAATTTATCTTTTTTAGTAAAAATTAATTTTTTTGTCTGAAAATTCAACTATTTCAGTTGAATATTCATTGTTTTAATTGAAAACTCTTATGTTTGGTTTAAAATTAATTTTTTTTCTTCACAAAAACGTGACTATTCCATTTTTGGTTGAAAATGATTCTTGGTTTAGTTCAAAATTCAACTATTTGGTTGAAAATTTGTCTCCTTTAATCAAAAATTCGACTATTTTGTTAAAAATTCATGTATTTTGTTGAAAAATTGTATTTTTTGTACAAAATGATTCTTTTTATTTGAAAATTAATCTTCTGGTTTAAAAATTCATCTTTTTGGTCAAAAATTCAAGTGTTCCAGTTCAATATTTATAATTTTAGCTGAAAATTTATTTTTTATTTTGTTTAAAATTCAACTATTCAGTTGAAGATTCATAATTTTATTTGGAAATTCATCACTTTAGTTGAAAAGTTTAAGTATTTCATTTTTTTGTGAAAAATTGATATTTTTAGTGGAAAATTCAAGTATTTTTTGAAAATTCGTTTATTTTGCAATGTTTTGTTCTGTTGTGTTAAAGGATGTTCAGAGTGAACGTCATGAATTAAAATAAATGTTTGAGTTTTACGGAAAATATGAATATGTTACTTTTAGTTGACTGGGAAAATTGAAAAACTTGACCGGGAAAAACCGGGGAATAACCGGGAATTTGAAATTGTCCGCCGAATCGCCACCCTGAAAATGCATGTGCTTTGGGAAGGAAAACCAGTTGTTGTGATGATTCCTGCATGTATTTAATACAATTTTGAACTATTGCACCTGTAAATATCACAATTTTTAATGTTTAAATTTAAAAATAGTTCAATCTGTAACAGTTTTTAAATAGTTCAATCTACAAGTCCATTTCTGTCAATTATCGTGTTTTTCGCTGTGTATGTTTTTTTTTTGTTGAAATTATCAAATGTGTAAATTAATTTTTAATGATAAATCATCAGTTTAGAATCAAAGAAATTAATTTTCAGATCACAAAATAGACTTTTAGAGTAAAAGGTAAATTAATCCTATGATTTTACTATTTACAAATGAATTATTGATTTTAAATTCAAAAGAAGGAAGACTTTTCTTCACAAATGTCAATTCTGAATAATCCATAATATTTTTTGTACTTTAAAATTATTAAACAATAATTATAATAATAATATTATAATAATTATGTTGTAAAAAATTGATTTGCATATTTTATCATTTCAAATAAGCGCGCGATCAACATGCAGTGAGGCTGCTGGTGCGACGCATGCGCATTAGGACTTTAAAAAAATTCGTTTCTCTACAGTCAAATTGGTTATCTATTATTATATTTTATGTTAAAATTATAAAACAAAGAAAATTTTGTTTTTGCAACGACCCTACAGCACTTCTAATAATATATATTTGTACTTTTAAAAAGTGACATGTCGAAAAGTTTCTTGCATATGAATAAGCCTTTATGTTTACAAGCTTCTTACATAACCTGTAAATTACATCTATCAAGTCATTATATCTATTTTAATTACGGTAATATTTTGTACCTTCATTGTCTTCATGAAGTTATGTCCATCAGAGTTTGATTACATGTGTGCTTTCAGGTAAAAATTGTATTAATAATTAAACAAAATGTCGAAGTGGCAAAGCGAAAAATAGGTTCTTTAGAAATAGGCTCATTTACAATTGGGATCCTTTAGAACCTCAACTGAGGTATCATTTAGAGCTCATTTATCGTTTTGGGTTCCTTTTCAGCAAGTGGGGTTCATTTTTGTTGCAGCTCCTTTGGAACCAAAAATGGGTTCTAATGGAAACCCCAGTTTTTTCTGTGAAAATCAGGTATGCTCTCTTTTATTGTTGATCGATCTTTGTAAATGTTTTAACTTCGAGGTAAATAATTTTTTCTTTAGCAATAAATGTTTTGACTCATAAGGGCTGACATAGCAGCCGAAACGTATCGACAAATTTTTTAATATACTTTGATGAGTTTTTATTGATTTTGACCTGTCATTGGAGACTATTTCGACACAAAAGTATAACAATGTATAGTTAAAGTATAGGGGAAGTATTTTTAAAGTATATCTGAGAAGTATAGCTGCAGTATAACTGAAGAATAGATAAAGTATAGCTGATGTTGAGTCAAAGTATGGCTAAAGTATATCTTTTAAGTTTAGCTCAAGTATGTATATTATATCTAAATTATAGGAACAGTATGGCTATAGTAGGTATAGCCGTATTATAGCTGATGGGAGATCATCAGTTATCTGAAATACATGAAAATAGAGATCCAGAATCATGATTTTCACAGTGTCAAAGAATATTGTTTGTAAATTCTAAAATAAGTAAAATGCAAATAAGTAAAATGTTAATTGTAACATGAATTGTTTACCTTTATGAAATTAAACACTAAAAATTTCACCTAGGTAAGAATTTTATTAAACCTTTTAACATATAAGTAGTCCATTGTATATGCGTTGCATATTGTATATCCTCACGAACAATATTCAAAACATATTTTACTCACGAAATCACTTGAATCGCGAACTTTTTAACTTTTTGGACGAGCTGTCATATATGATACACTGTAAAAAAAGTTGGTGTGAATTTACATCCTGCGACGATGGAAATAATTCGATCGGTGTGGCACATAGTAAATAAGCAGAATTCTGTAAGAATACATTTTTTTTTCTCAACCTGCGTCCGCCGTAAAGAAATACATGCAGGACGTAAACTTTCCGTCGTCGACCGTGAAATTACGTACGGGTCGTAAATCAATACACAAAATATAAGATGAGCCACTGTCCGAAATCTCGTTGAATTTTGTTTTCAGCTTTTATAATCGAAAAGATATTTCGAGGTTTGGTTCCCCAAAAACTTTTCGGTTATTCAAATTTCAATTTTTTTTTGTCTCTGACTTATTCCTAACGTTCCCTGATTAACAAATTTCCCTGACTTTTCTCTGATTTTGCAGGTTCTCTCTAACCTGTGGCCATCTTGCTAACTATTCACGCAACTTTTCACAGAAGTGAAAATATTTTAAAGCTATCTCCTGCATTCAAGGGAGAAAACGAAATATAAGCACTTTACAGTCTCAAAATTTATAAATTTCCAAGTTGGACATGAGCACCGCAACGCGACGTAACGTGCAAAACAACGTAAACATGAATGCAAACGAACGAAATGTGCCACCATTGGTAAGAGGCCGTTCGGGCGTCTCCGGAACTCATCGTTTGGCACGACTTACACTCGCTAGTCCCGAATGGTCCAAATTTACGTCCTGCAAATCCTCCGGCGTTCATCCGTGCGGACTCGCGTGCGGACTTACTCCCTCGCGATAGAAAGGCACACCTCGTCAAAATTTACATATACTTTCGTAGAGTTAATGTCCCAAGTAAATTTATCACCTTATGTAAACTTACTATGTCCCACGCCGATCGAATAAGTTCCATCATCGGACGTAGTAATTTTACAGTCGACTGGAAATAGAACAACCTTCGTTCTATTTTCACATTGTTTCCTGAAGTTAAATCACATTAGATTGCAAATAAGTACTGTAGTATCGTAAATTAATCAGGTTATACATTGTAATTTGAAAATACACTGCACGTTTAATTACTAGCTGATTGTAAATATCACCAAAGCTTTTTTTACAGTGTAAATTATGTTTTATCACGTTGCTAGGGTATCTTGAAGAACAAATGAGTGCAATTCTATGTCCAATACTTTTGCCATTCTTAATTATAAATCAAGTATAATCTGTGCTTCAGCTATACTTAAGTATAGATGAAGTATATCCCATACTTCAGCTATACTTCAGCTATACTTCAGCTATACTTCAGCAATACTTCAGCCATACATGAGCTATACTTTAGATATACTTTATCTATACTATTCCAATATACTTGAAGTATGGGATCGTCTCATTTACCATACAGTTTTTATACTTTGGAAAGTCAATGATTCATCACTCCCATACTTATGATTTTTACTCGGGTTTCCACCCTCCACGAGACTTTGGAAAGGCGTAGGGGTTTGACCAACATTATTTCTGTGACCAGTCACAGGGGTGCTTTCCCCCACTAGACGTGGAAAAGGGGTAGGTGTTTGACTAACATTATTTCTGTGACCAGTCACAGGGGTGCCTTTCCGCCTCCACGAGTCGTTATTCGTAATTCTTGAGTCGTAAATCGACGATAAATGATGATATATACATAGAACGTTCTATCCAAAGCGTCAAAAGCCAAAAACTAGCCAAATCTAATATTGAAAAGAATGTACCACCTAAAGAAAATGTTAGAAATGGCTGGGACTTCTAATGGGCAACTATTTGGCAATCACCATTAGGTTTTAATTTTTGCAGTTCCACGAATGAAGTTTGAATTTATTTGCACTTAAAATGCTTGTATACTTTTACAAATAATAATGAATAATTATTATCATTTTTAATTTAAATATTGCTTAAATTTTTGTTTTAAAAAAAATGAATTAGGGATTAAAGATGTTTGAAAATATTTTGAACATGGATCCAGGGCTTGAGAATACACAGTGCAGGTCCAAATAAAAATTCCTTGCATGATTAAAAATGGTAAATAAATACCCCGGTGGGCCAACACATGACTGCCTTTAGACCGAGTGGGTACGTGTAATTCAGCATGAGTTTTGACAAATATAGTATAACTAACACGTCCGTCACGTTTTCTATTAAGTTTTGAAAATGTGTTATAGCTAAAATATACGTCACGTGATCTATTGACCGCGAAAATACTAGTGTTAGATAGTGTGGGACGATGGTCGTGGGGGTTAAGGCGTAGGCTTTGGACCCACTCCGTCGGCTTGCGGGTTCGATTCCCGCCTCGCACTCTGGAAGAGCCTCGGCGGCCCATGCGGTGAACACTAGCCTAGCAAGGGAGTTGTTCATCTCCGGAGAGTCGTGGGACCGGTACTTCTGGAGAAAAAGGTTCTCTAACAAGTAAGTAAGTAAAGTAAGTATGTAAGTAAGTAAGTAAGTAAGTACTTAAAGCTGTTGCCCTTGGTGGTTCGGAACCCGCCTTAAACTGTAGGTCCCCCTCCCAAATACCAAGAAAGTGCGTGGGTGGGGGGGGGGTGTATAGGAATAGGGAAGAGATACAAGAAAAATGTAAACCCTTAGGGGACACATTAGAAGCTTCCATTCCAAATACTAGTGTTAGATTATTACTATACGAGAAAAGAAGGATAAGATAGAATCATAAAGTATTAAGTATTAAACCATGATTGATGTCACGCAGGTAATCGGTATCGGCACGTTTGTTGATGCTATTCTTAACGATGTGGAACATTTCTTTAAAAGTGCGTTTCCTGTAGTTCTTTTCATAACAAATTATCCGAACGTTATTGAAAATAAATGTATGGTCCTAAGTGTGTGAATGAGCCACTAGAGCGGTACTTCTGTTATCTTTTTTACAACTGTTAAAGTATTCCGGCTATTGGATCCGTCAGATGAAAAATCGTAAAAAATTTTTTTTTTTTTGACGAAACAATATGTCCTCTCTCACATAATGCCTTGTTTAGGGGTCCTTTCCAGGTTAAAATTTGAATTATCGCTGTTTAAAGACGTGTCAAAAAACATGGGATCTTATGGAGAGGCCTTTCGCGGACTCCAAAAATGGTTAATTTTGGCTTTAAAACACGTTGAATATTATTAGAGAAACTGTTTTGGAGACAGAAAATATAATGTGAAATTTGAATTACTGCTCATTTTTGCTTGCTTCCTGGGTATTTGAGCTTAATTTTAGCAAAACATACCGAGGTGAAATATGACGATAACGGTGTGGCGTTGACTAAGGATGTCAGTACAGCTTCTGTGAGGTTCTGCTGGAATTGGGAAGCGCGCGAAATTTTAACTAATGATTTTGTTGCCGGTTTATTGCAGGTTATGTTCACTTTCTCGATATGTGGTTACGCTGCCAACTGCTGAGCGTGAAAAATGACGTTGAATCGAATCGAGTCAAATCAAAATTTAAATTTAAATTCTATTATTATTTTAAAAACATTTTATTTATTTTGATCAGCATACAAATTTAATACTCAATTTATTGATAGATAAGCTGGCCAAATTTTGGATTTAATTCCAAATGATTCCGGACTACTTTAACATGCTCTCTAATTCTAACTTTGATGTACCGACTAGTTCGCCCAATATAGGCACAGTCACACTCACATGGAATGTAATATATTACGTGTGTTTTCAAGTCCAAGGGTGTAACATCTTTACCTTTGGAAAAGCATCTGAAAGGGTCTTTGTCATATGTATAAACAATCTTAGCATTAAAAGGCTTAAAGATTCTTTGGTAAAATTTAAAAAGTGGTATCACAAAAGGCTCAGGAACGAGGTTCTCAAAATCAATTTCAGGTTTAATGTCAACAATACTTGGTGTGGAATGAAAGCTTCTAATGTGACCCCTAAGGGTTTACATTTTTCTTGTATCTCTTCCCTATTCCTTTACACACCCCCCCAGGCACCTCCTTGGTGGTGGGAGGGGGACCTACAGTTTAAGGTGGGTTCCGAACCACCAAGAGCAACAGCTTTAAGTACTTGGAGAACTTTTTTCTCGAGAGGTACCGGTCCCACGACTCTCCGGAGATGAACAACTCCCTTGCTAGGCTAGTGTTCATCGTATGGACCGCCGAGGCTCTTTCAGAGTGCGAGGCGGGAATCGAACCCGCAAGCCGACGGAGTGGGTCCAAAGCCTACGCCTTGAACCCCACGACCATCGTCCCACTACAATACTTGGTGTGTTGTGCTTATTGTTTATAAATTCTATTCTCTTAAATACATATTTTTTACTGAAGTTCCTCGGATAATCGTCCATTTTAAGTAAATCGAAGATGATATCAATGTTTTTATCCCTGAATCTGGAGTCAGAAACTCCAATAGCTCTGTTTATCTTTAATTGATATATTGGGATTGAAGTTATCAAATCTACCAGAGCTCGTCTCTTTCCTATACCAATCGGTGATAAATTTATTGTCTTCTGCTCTGATTGTGGTGACATCCAGAGAATGTTATCCATGGTTAATTACTTTGTCAATTGTGAACTGAATCCTTGGATGGTATGCATTGAAAGCAATAAGTACCCAGCTAACACAGTTACTAGTCCGAATAGTCACATAATTGTAAC
>CAKNYM010044530.1:0-51967 GCA_932195095.1 Andricus curvator | reverse complement strand
ATTCAATGAATTGATTAATCATCCTTGACTCTGGTTTTGTCTTTCGAGAAAGACCAAAATAAATCACCCACCGATAATGAATACTGTTACAATATATCTCAAATTGGGCAAAACGCGGATGGGGCAAAACAACAGAAATTGAACGGGTGAACCGATTTTTTTCTATCTTTTTTTAATCGTCTCGTAATTATGTAATGAACCTAATGCAGCATATAAAAATTGAATTTCTGCATATTTGAATAATTATCAATTTCGTTCAAGCGGCTCGAATCGTGTCAAGATGCAACAATGGAAAGGGCGAATGAGTTACGACCGACCCCCTGGGTTCAGCATCCTCGAAAGAGTTCACGGTGAATTAGAATAAATTCCCTTTCAAATTCGGAGCGCCTGTTTTCGGTTCAACGGGGGTACTTTCCCGGTGGCGGATTGCTCGTTCACAGGCGCATGAATAAAGCAGATTTTCGATTAATAAGAAAAAAACAAAAACAAGACCATTTTTCAAAAAAAAGAGACTGACTTGTTGGGCACTATGCCCTTGAGATTATGTGGTTCAAATATTACATCGAACAATTCATCCGTTTAGCGGGATTCATGTCAAAACGAATACATGGACTAAAAATCAAGACTGACGAAGCGCCTTAATACTTTATGATTATATTTTATCCTCCTTTACTTCTATAGTAATAATCTAACACTTATATTTTCGCGGTCAATAGATCATGTGACGTACATTTTAGCTATACTACACTGAAAGAATTTCAGCACAGTAGACACGCTCCCTATAGTACGGCAGTTGTACGTATGGCTTGGAACAACTGTTATACCGATTTTAGCGCAGGAGACGCGCCAACAGGAGTTGAGCCACTAAGTTAGTACAGCGCTTGCGCGACAGTAGTATGTCTGCTTTCCCAAAACGGCGCATCAGCTGTACCAAACGAAAGGACAAGATTCGTCTTAGCGTTTAGCACTACTCAGGTGCTAGTATATACGCCTGCTGTGCCGAACTGTTTTCCGTGTACATTTTCAGAACATGATAGACCACGTGATGGACGTGTTACTTATACAATATTTGTCAAAACTCATGCTGAAATACACCTTCCCGCTCGGTATAAGGGCAGTTAGTAAGAGAGCCGGCGACACTGGACCTTGCGTCATCGTGGATATTGATAAAAAAATTAGAAATGATAGTTCGCATGTAGAGTAATAACGAACTGCAATGCTGACTAAGCAAACCTTGAACCCACGTACCTTAATTTATTATTGAAAAATTTATTTTCCTTCAAAATTAGCTTGATCGCGGAATTTGAAAAAAAAACTAAATCAAGAGTCATGAGGGGATCCGAATGCAATACTGATCATTACCTTTTAGTCTCCAGAATGAACTTAGGGCGGGGATGGAGAAGAAAGAGAACCAAACAAACGAAACAAACGCGAATCAGGTTTGAAGATTTACAGAAACCGGAAGTGCGAATAGATTTTCAGAATAAGATAAACGAACGCATAGATAAGGCAATTTGGGAGCCGCTTGAAAGGAATAAACATATAGAGGGCGTGTGGACTTTATTACGGGATACCATAGTTAAAAGTGCGATTGAAGTGTGTGGTACGGCAGTGGTAGGGAGAAAGTCTGGCGATGCGTGGTGGAATGATGAAATTGCGGCAGCCCAAAAAGAAAAAGAAAAATCGCACAAAAAAACGCTGAACATGACAGGTCTTAGCGATGATGAGAGAAATAGGCTCAAGAATGATTACGGACACAAAAATAGGAAAGTTAAACGACTAGTCAAAGAGAGTAAAGAGAAAATCAGAACAGAAGAAGAGAAGAAAATACAAAACTGCTTTGGAGGAATAATGAAACTACTATATAAACAGTTGAAGGAAAGTAAAAGTACAGAGTTTGGCAGCATGAGAAACAGCAAAGGTGAAATGCTATATGATATAGACGGGATAGTAGACGCTTTAAAAGAGTCTTTTAAAGAACTATTAGAAGGTGAAGATATAGGACAACAAAACTGCGACATAGAACATAATGCATTAGAAAACCCAATTGAAAAAGTCTGTGTCACTGAGGTCAGAGACATAATAAAGAACTTGAAAAACGGTAAGGCTGCTGGTGCAGACAGTATTAGCGCTGAAATGCTTAAATACGGTGGCGAGTACATGCCTCACAGGTTGTGCGAATTGATAAATTTGTGTATCGAGACAGGAAAAGTCCCAGACGATTGGAGAAAAGTGATTATCGTACCAATATACAAAAGAAATGGAGACAAAAGCAACTGCAGCAATTACAGAGGTATCAGCCTACTAAGTACCGTAAGTAAAATATACTCAAAAATACTTATTCGTAGGGTAATGGAAATCACAAAAGGAAAAATATGGGAAGTCCAAAGTGGATTTATGCCAGGAAGATCATGTACAGATCAGATATTTAGCCTAAGACAGATCACAGAAAAAAACTTGAGAGTAGGAAAGAAAGTTTTCTGTGCATTTATTGACCTAGAAAAAGCATTTGACACGGTAAATAGAAGTAAACTTTGGGAAGTTCTTAAAGAGTACGAAGTAAATGGAGGGCTCCTGCAAGCAATAAAAACAATATATAGAGGTAGTAAAGCGAGCGTAAGGGTAAACGGGAAATTGAGTGACTGGTTCGATGTTACGCAAGGCGTGAAACAAGGATGCGTTATGTCCTCGTGGCTATTTATCATATTCATGGATAAGTGTCTAAGAACTGCACTCTTCGACGAAGAAGGTGTAGATCTCCAAACAGTTAAGGTACGTGGGTTAGCTTTCGCGGATGACAAGATTGTTATGGCAGAATCAGTCGAGGACTTGCAAAGAATGTTGAATAAACTTCATACAAGCATGAAGGACATGGGACTCAAAATTAACGTAAATAAAACAAAAATCATGGTGTTTGAGGGAAAGAGTGAGAAAACAATGTGCAACATTGTCCTAAATGATGAGAGATTAGAACAAGTTGACAAGTACGTATACCTAGGTAGTCTATTCACTAGCGATGGTAAAATAGATGGGGAGTTAGATAGGCACATAAATAAGGGTAAACAGGTTATCGGTAGAGCAGGGTCCATCCTGACAAATAAAAACATATAAAAAAAAGCTAAAATGGCCATACATAATTCTATATTCGTACCGACTCTACTATACGGTAGCGAAACATGGACATGTCAAGAAAAGGACAGGAGTAAAATTAACGCGATCGGCATGAGACCTCTGCGCATAATATGCGGGAAAACACTGATGTATAAAGTCCGAAACGAGACAATCCTCAAAGAATGTGGTGCAAAAGAGACAATAGTTGACACATGGGAAAGAAATCAGTTAAGATGGTTCGGTCATCTTGAAAGAATGAAAGATGAGCGACTGACCAAACAAGTGTACAAAGGTAAAGTAAATGGCAGAATGCCTAGAGGTAGACCGCCGAAAGAATGGTTAGAATCGGTAAATGAGACATTAATCCGAAGAGACGTAAGAAGCCATAGAAACACAAGAGCTTGCATGAAAAAATGCATGGACGTGAAGGAAGCTAGAGTAGTATGCCAGGACAGAAAAGTGTGGCGACAAATAGTTTGTAAACAGAGTGACAATAGAATGAATGAAGCCTGAAACAAAGACCTTGGATTCTAATGGGCCCACGTGGGGAACCATGCATAACAATTTTGTGAGGCTCTTCACTTGGGGTGATCTCTAGAGAGATTGATCAGCAACCTGGGTCGGAGCAGTGTCGCGGAATAATCGTGTCATTTGAATAAATGACACGAGAATTCCAGATCAATCTAAAACATATATACCTAACACCTATATACCTATCTAACTTGTACCTATGTATACTCTATACCAATACACCCATATACCCAATACTATTTTCCAACCGAGCAAGTCACGCCTACCCCGAAAGGGAAATGGCTTAATGGTATAATAATATAATAATAATGTGATTGGCGGCATCGATCACTACCTTGAAATATATGTGTGCCTGCCCTTAATCGGTGCCCAGCCTCTGTTGACCGGGCGCGACGGAGGTTAGTTTCGTCATTGAACTTGCGTCATGACGGATATGAATTTTTTTTCTAACTGTAGGTCTGAGTCGCCACAATACGAATAAATATGTGTGCCTTGAAAATTCTTGAACACGGCATCATGTTGACCGGGTTTCATCGCGCGCCGTCGGACCCCGTATTACGGTACTTCATTCTCCATTAAAAAATGCTTTATTGCACCTTAGCGACAGTTTGCAATAATTTCCATAAAATAACATGATGATTACACCAAATTTTATGCTTTTTGCATTTGATTTTATACCTATTTGAAACACTAAAACCCCTTGATTCGAGAGGAAATGGTCCCTCGGTATTAACTAACCGAACAAACGTTGTTAATGGTAGAAAGAAATAAGAAATTCGTGCTTAAAAATGAGGAAGCTGACATAGTGAAATCAAATGTCCTGAAGAATAAGTCACTAACCAATTTTTCTGAAAACAGAGCGTATCAACTGTATTATGCTTCGCTAGCGTGTCGTCGTATCTCCATTTAAAAATACATAGAGATACGACACTCTAGCGAAGTAAAATACAGTTGATACACTCTGTGTACGGAAAACTTTGTTAGTCGCATATTCTTCGGGACAGTCGAAATGGGATTTCAAATCAAAAAAATATTTCCTTCCATAAAACTAAAATCTATAGGCTTACATTTTATCATATATTTCTTCAAAACAAAGAGGTGGGTTTTTAATATGAAACCAATTAAAAAATAAGATTTAGAAAGGAATGGAGGTTGAAAGATCCTAAAGTTAAAAAAAAATAAAAATTTGGAAAAAAAGGAAAAAGAACTATACACATGAAAAATTCGCAATAATTTTATACCCATAGACAACATTTTTTATTTTTCAAACCGTAAAAAATTTCAACCCCTCTATTTATTTCGTATTTGTATTCGTATTTATTCATGAAAAGTTCCTAGGGCTAGATAGCCCTATAAGGAACAGGTCATGCATATTACAATCAAAATGTGACGGTGATCGATTTCACGATTGAAATTAAAAGTAGGTATTTAACGAAAGTGAAGAAATAAACTATGATACACATAATCAGATTAGGTCTATTACCAGTAATACTGCCAATGTACATAAGCAAATATACATACTTAAAAGTAAATACATTCATGAACTCAAGGGTTTAAGTTTTACCAATTTGTAATTTCCAGAGTAGGGTTTAAAGTTTCAAATAATGATCAAAAAAAGAGTTTTCTGAAGTGATGTTGTGAAGGTGCATTTCTAATTGTTATAGGTAGCTTGTTCCAAGGACGAGCACCACGAATAATGAAAGTCGGTTGATCTTTGTCAATAAAATATAAGAGGTTAAAAAGATAGTGCGCAGCTTCGTTACTGAATAGGCTATAAAGCAAGTAACCCTTAAAAATTGTCTGATTTTGGCAATGTTAAAAAGTCCTGCTCTTTCTCTATGCTGGGTAATGTATTCACTTTTTGGGATGTTTTAGATGAACCGAATGCAAGCATCATGCGTACGCTCAAGCTTAGCATTCAGCTTATCAGTAATATCGTCATACACCAGACAGTCGTAGTCAAAGAAAGGTAGGATGAGGCTTTTAATTAGGAGGATACGCGTTGGAGTCGAAAGTGATTCTATATTCCTGTTAAGCTGTTGGAGGACTCTTAAGATTTTCCTCGGAATATCCACAAATTGTTTATTGCAAGTAAGAGAGTGATTATGAATATAGGCTACATCTTTCACAGATTCCACAAAGGGACGCCCATCGATCAAGAAAGGAGGTCAGGTCACCATTGTTGCATGTGAAGGAGAGTAAGAAGTTCCTAGGATCATAGCCTTAGTTTTAGCAGGGTTGAGAGTGAGACCGTATGTCAAGGCCCACTGCACCATCAAATCAATATCCTCCTGTACCTTTTGAAGTAAGCTCTTAAGAGTGGCAATAGGCCCGGAGAGATATAGCTTGAAGGCGTCATTATATTTGCGATAGTTGCAGTGTGAAAGTTCACTACCAAGTTCAGATTTATAAATATTAAATAGAATAGGTGCAAGCATAGAACCTTGAGGATCACCACTCTTAACCTCCCCACAATCAGAGCGCTCGCCATTGCTGATTTGTGCACTTTCAGAACGATTACTGAGATAAGATTCAAACCATTTAAAAGCCATGCTTAAGAGGTGAAGTGATTTGAGCCTAGTCAATAGTAAATTATGGTTAACTGTATCAAACGCCTTCGATTGCATTGAGTCCATTCAATTGTTAGTTTCAATGTGTGCAGTAAATTGTTCTCCAAGACTTCGAGAAACGAACTATATTCGTGATCGAATTCTCGGCTTCGTCCAAATACAACATCACTGCAAAGGAGAAAGAAAAAGAGGAGAGGTATCAAGACCTTAAAAGAGAGCTGCAACGACTGTACCCAAAATATTCGGTACAAGTAATTTTCCTTGTGACAGGTGCTCTCGGAGGTGCGAAACTATCGCTGGTTCGTAACCTTGAAGCCATACCCGCATGTCAAAAATATGCCAACGAACTTGCGAGATGGATGTAGAAAGCTGTCATCCTTGGGTCGCTTTGTGCCCTCAAGACATACGAGGGTTTCGCCGGCCTGTCGTTTTGATTTCGTCGTGCCCTGTGGCCACCCATCTCACGGTTGTGAGACGTGGCCATAAGTGTGATTTACCGCGGTTCTAATGGGAGCCGGTGCCATTTTTCAGATGACAGTTGGTCTCAGTGGGAACCTGCGGTGGTTGTTTAACCCTTTTTTTAAATTATATATATATATATATATATATATATATATACATATATTTATGTATTATTTTTGATCATTTTTTATTTGGAGCGAATTGGAATCATTCGCTGTATTTTTAATGAATAAAAAAACGAATAAGAGCTTGTATGTTCAACACATATATTTTAAGTAATATAAATAGAGATGTCTACATACAAGTTAAATGTAAAATGGACTGTATAAATTTGTAAAAATCTACGAAGTGAAATATAAGTGAAGTTTTTGAGAGGAGACGAGTTCAGTACAAGGACGAAAATATTATTGAGTGACGGTCGATGACAAAGTCAGGGGAAAGTTGCGAAAATTGGAAAATTTGGTAAATTCGGAGAACTGAGGACGTCGAGGGTCGTGATGGGTCGAGGAAGTGTGAGGTAGGAGGCGTAGGCGTAAAATGAAAATCAAGTAGTGGGAGATGAGGGTGAGGCCCTTGCAATAGGTCTTTCCAAAATTAAGGTATTCGCTCAACAGCTGAAAGTACATCATAAATTTCCTAAGATTAAATTTGTTGGCGAATTAGAAGGGCTGTACAATTTTATTATGGGAATTTCAAAGATTTTAGAGGCTATCGCTAAATTGCCCTTGCAAGGCCATTCTTGCATCTGTTAATGAATAGAGAGACGAGAAATAATAAATTATCAAAGGTGTACAAAGAACGCTAGAAAGTGTCAAGACACTTTCAAAAAGACAAATTCAAAAAGGATATAAAATCAAAAGAAAGTATATAAAACAAAAATAAATTTAGTTGTTGCGACTCAACATGTATATATATTCATTTGTATATATATTTATTTTTCATATATACATATTTCTACCAGCTGACAAAAATGTCATAGCCAAGGAGAAAGAAAAGAAAGAGAGATATAAAGACCTTAGAAGGAAGTTGCGACGGTTATACCCGCAATATTCTGTTAATATAATCGCCTTGATCATCGGCACTCTTGGAGGTGCCAAGGTTTCACTGGTTAATAGCCTGAAAAGCATCTATTTAACCAGTGAAACCTTGGCACCTCCAAGAGCGCCGATGATCAAGACGATTAGCTTAACAGAATATTCCGGGTATAACTGTCGCGACTCCCTTATATGGTCTTTATACCTCTCTATATTTTCTTTCTCCCTGGCTGTGACGTTTTTGTCAGCTGGTGCCGAAAATTCGATAACGAACATGGTTCGTTTCTCGAAGTCAAGGAGAACTATTTCAGTTCTCGAGTGCGCAACAGAAACAATTGTCGAGAATATGAAGTTCCAGTATAAGCGGCACTTCTCATTTTCAACAATTCACTCTATTTCTCTAGGAGCGTTTAGCGGAGAGGTATTTGGGCTAATGCCATAAGAGTGACAGAGATGGTAATAACGCACTCTTAGTGCCGCATTGTGCCTTTGGATGTAGGTCATTCCCGCATAATTTGGACAACTATATAGTATGTGTCCTAGACGCTCGGGGTGTGCATGACACGCTCTGCAGCTATCATCGGGAATGTCTTGTCTCAAAATGTGGCGACGGTATGCTAGGGTGGAAATGACACCGTTTTGACATGCCAAAATGAAGCTCTTCATGCCCGACTTCAATCCGGGTGATCTAAGGAAAGCAAACCGTAGCTCATACGACATCGGCTGATCTTCCACATTTCTGTGGAAGATGCCGTGCATCCTCTGGTCGAGGAGCTGTTCGTGGAAGTTTTTTTCCTGTGCTTTCTGAATCCGGGCCTTCAGGAGTGAGTATTCAAGATGGATAAGATTTGATGCATTTTGCTCAACCCTAATATTGAAGTCAAGACCGAGTGTTTCAGCAGCCTCCTCTGCTGCTTTGTACAGAAACGCCCCTTTGCCCACTTCTTCGTGTTTCCTGAGAATTTTAAGAAGAGAGTCTTGTCCATTTTCGACCATATGTGCTGTACTCAGAATAACCCTGTTGTGAAGACATTGAAGATTCAGTATTCCGCGACCACCTTGGCGGCGTGAAATGTAAAGTCGTGGAACAGAAGACCATATCAGTCGGATGAGACCTTTGTATCTGCATCGGAGAGTATCCTTTATAGATGTCACGTCCTGAATGCGGCTCTGTGGCACGCCCAGGTATGTATAGGTCTCTCCAGCGCAAAGGTGTCGTATAGCGCTTCCGTCAACGAGCTCAGGATCTTCGGGGATGCCATTAAGTTTCCCTTTCTTCAAATTAACCTTGGCGCATTTCTCTAACCCGAACTCCATTCCAATCTCTTGAGTGTACTCTTTGACAATTTTTAGAGCTACATGTTGTTTCTCTTGATTCCTAGCATAGATCTTAAGATCATCCATGTACAATACATAAGTGACCTTATGCGTTCGGTTTACAGGTTTGCCGCAGAGATACCCTTCGGAATGGCGAAGTGCGAGAGATAGTGGCAATAATGTGAGGCAAAAGAGGAGAGGGCTCATGGCGTCGCCCTGAAACACACCTATCCGAAAGGTGATACTGTTAGTGATCACACGATGTTTTCCAGATGAGATAGTAAATCTGGTTTTCCAAAGCGGCATTTATATATATATATATATATATATATATATATATATATATATATAAGCGATGAAGTTTATTTCTACGCAAGAACATATGGCCCGCATCTTGACCTCATATTTAAAGTCGGAGACGCCTGTTCTGCAGTGGCTTGTATTATGTGGCACTATACTCTTATCAAAAAAAGGCGACTTGTTCAACCCAGAAAACTACAAGCCAATAGCTTGCTTGAATACGTTGTATACGATCTTTACAGCTATTCTAAATAACAGGGTTGTTCCCAGACTTAAACCTATTGATGGGCTAGATTTACTAGCGGAAAGCTTTCAATTCAACGTCTCATAGACTTCTCATCTTTGTATTGGAAAGCTTTCTCATCTGGAAATCGTTGTGTGACAACGAACAGCGTCCCCTTCCAGAGAGGCGTCTTTCATGGCGATATCATGCGCCCTCTGCTCTTCTGCATCCTAATTTTGCCACTAGCTCGCGCACCACGCAATTTTCCTGGGTACATCCGCAGCGACACTAATTATCGCAAAAATAAGGTCACTCTTGTATTTCATATGGATGACCTGAAGATCTATTCTTTCAGTTGAAAGCAACTTCAGAGTGCTTTAAATATGATCGAGGGGAACGCATGAGTGATTGGTATATCTATGGGTTAGATAAGTGTGCCAAGATTAATCTGAAGCGAGGATCGATTACTGACGTACCCAGGCACCATAAGCTAGTGGATACAAGTGTTATTATACATTTTGAAACTGGAGAAACCTATACAAACCTGAGGATGCCGCAGAGCCGCAGTCAGGAGGTAAAATCAGTAGAGGAACCCCTCTGAAGCAGATACAGGCCTTTTCTTTGACATATTTTGTTTTGTAATCTGTCGGCGTTGAGCAAGGTTTCTCCGACTTATATACTTACCGTCCCAGTTCTACTCCAGTCATTTGAAGTCGCTCAATAGTCGAAGAACAAGCTTACGGCCCTTGATATACCCACGCGTAAGATCATGCATATCTTGCATATCAATTCGTCCGTACCGCGATCATACATCCCACGCCGTCAACACGGGCGCGGATCTCTCAGTTTTCAGTGTCTTCATAACCGCATTTTTCTGGTCCAGCTTACATAGTTGTAAATGGAAGAGATCCTCTCCTTAACATGGTTTGGATACACGAGATGATTGGCAAATGAGCGTTCTTTCACAAAGCCACGAAGCAGGCGGCCGAGACCCTTGACCTGAACCTCACTTCTAAAAGCCCACATGAAGAAAGCAGAGTTTGCAAAATTCCGCCAACAGCTACTCGATAAAAAAATGCACATAAACTTTCGCAGAAATATAGGAGAATAGTTCTTGTCGATGGAGTAAACTTCTGCGATAGCGATAGGTGCACAGCGTGTCATACACACACTGAGTACCTTCAACAAATACTATCCAGGTGTCCCACTCACGCGGGAACGACGCATAATGCGGCCCTAAGAAAATTATCTACTACCATCTTTGTCGCTCTTATGGTGCCGGCCACGACTCTGCCCTGCTAAGCGCTCCGAGGGCGATAGGGTCAATTGCCCAAAACGTGAAGAGCCAAATTTTTTGGAACTACTAATTTTTGTTCAGAAATTAACATTGCACAATTGAGATCTAACATTGTTCTCCAGAACTTCGAGAAACGAACTATATTCGCGATGGAATTTGTAGCTTCAGCCGACTACAATGCCACTGCCAAGGAGAAGGAAGAAGAGGAGATGTATCAAAACCTTAAAAGGTAGCTGCAGCGACTGTACCCAAAATATTCGGTTAAAGTAATTTTCCTTAAAACGGTGCTCTCAGAGGTGCGAAACTATCACTGGTTCGTAACCTCAAAGTCATACCCGCGTACCGAAAACATGCTAAGGCATTTGCGAGATGGATGCAGAAAGCTGTCATCCTTGCATCGTTCCGTTTCCTCAAGACACACGTGAGTTTCGCCGTCCTATCGTTCTAATTTCGGCGTGTGCTGTGGCTTCCCACCTCAAGTTCGTGAGATGTGGCCATAGGTGTGATTTACTGTGGTTCACCTGGGAGCCGGTGACATTTTCATAGACGACAGTTGCTCCAAGTAAGACTCTGCGGTCTTTGTTCATCTTGTTTTTTTTATAATAACCCTGTCGAAGGTGTAGTCGCGTTGGCGTCGCGGTAGGGCTTAAGCTTTCATCTCATGAATTTGATGACTATGTTTGCATAAAAACGAAGAAGAAGAGGACTAAAAGGAACATTAAAGTCCATTAATTATCATGCAGAGTCACAGCAGAGACCAGCAAGAGCATCTGTGACAAACGGTAAACAGTGGAACATCAACCGATATACCGTGAACGAGCATCAAGTGGGATAACGCAGTAAAAGAGGAGTTGTTGCGTCTCTATTATGAAAGAGCGAAGTATGAAACCAGAAGCAAAAAGGTTTATAATCTTCCTCCTGAGGTAGATAACCTCATTCAAACAGAGGCACAAGCAGAGAGTCAGCAACCATGAAGGCGATCAAAATGGACCTACCATATGAACAGAGATGTTATGCGACTTTCTTTTTTGGAAGAGAGAAAAATCGGCTTTACTAGAGTTTAGAAATGTAGAACCAACACAAAGGCATTATCTGCCAAAGATGTATGTCACGAAGGATCTGCGTGCAGTAATAGAACACCAGAACAGCAAGGTTTCATTTATGCATTTTAACGCAATACTGACTCCGTTAAAGGTGTAAACTTTTGTGTGTTGTCCAGCTGTAGCAGCCGTTAGAACGTTGGGCTGCAAAACTTGACCTATAAATGCTGGCTCCATAGAAGAAAGGAT
This sequence comes from Andricus curvator, assembly GCA_932195095.1. Lineage (NCBI taxonomy): Eukaryota > Metazoa > Arthropoda > Insecta > Hymenoptera > Cynipidae > Andricus > Andricus curvator. The sequence goes on along the minus strand of CAKNYM010044530.1, from coordinate 39,833 downwards.
ATAAAACCAGAAAGCTGATACACCATGTGTGACGTGGTAAATTTGACCCGTCACATAAAATTTATTTTGTTCAAGAAAAACGGGAACTTTAAAAAAAACTGCCTGAAATATTGTGCAAGGGTCGTCATTGCGAAACACCACCAGGAAACACTCATGTCATTCTAAAAGAAAACCCTAACTTATATGGTTTGAATTTTACATCATTCCATACTTCCCCCCTGGATTCAAGTCTGTTTTCCGCTTGAACCAACTGAAGGTCGCCACCGTACGGAGAACCGAAACCAACGCACAACAGAGTCGCAAGCGGTTACGGAGAAATTTTGAAATCCGGCAAGAAAGCCCAGGAACAGCCATGAACATTTGTTTTCCGGCAAGCTTGATGGTCGAACGGGCTCTTTTTTTTAAAAATAGTATTGAGGAATTGCTTGCCACGTGTTCTGACCATGGAGTTTCGCTACCTTCTAAGTGTTTGCCGCGAGTGTTTCCTACCAGTATCCTAGAGACTTCATGAAAGTTTCGATAATTGTATTCTCAATACCTCCAAATTCCGATATTGTGACAGTTTGCCCGATTCTCGTTAAACCGATGGGTTTCTTAGATAATGATGGTAAGATTTGTGTAGTAGGGTAATAATAGGGCAATAAATTTTAATTGTGTTCTAATGAAAGTTTCAAGATATGCTTCATTGTCGACTAGATATGTGGCCCACGGATTTTCGTGATTTATTAACTCACCCCCTCTGTTTACGTTGATCGAGTTTAATAAAGCAAAACTTAGAATTATCAAATGCAAAAAATTATATGAACACGTTTTAAAAGTTTTATGATGCAAGGAGTAATCTCTCGTGAGGCCGGAAATTTACCACCCATACATCTTATTAAAATCATCATCCTTCGGTACATCAATTGGAATACATGACTAGCTACCGGTCCGGTGTTTGGGGAAAATGGAACAGAAGCAATTTAGACGCTGCGTGATTGTAACTAGAGAAAGGAAGAGCAAGCAATAACCCTGAAATCGAGCTGACTAATATCACAGATTCAGATATTTGAGCGGTTTGGAAAGGACAGGTAACAAACCCGATGCTCAAAATCCCTCTGAGTTTCGACCGATAGCCTGGCTTCCGACCATTTATACATGCTTTACAGTTATTATTACAGACAAGATATATTCTCACTACAACGAGAATAACATCCTTACAGATGAGCAAAAAGAATGTTCTGAAAACTCGTGGGGCAGTAAAGATCTAGTCACCATAGACGCTGTTGTTTTGGCGCAAGCTCGTAAATGTCAAAGAAACTTGCACATGGCATACACTGACTACAAGCAAGCGTTCCCTTCCGTAATAAATGACAATTTGCTTAAAGTCTTACATATTTACAAAAGTTGCCCACGCATCATCGACTTTCTAAGTCATGCGATGATGCTTTGTGGTACAAGAATGAAGTATTTGGATTATGGACAACCAAGAATAACTAGATCAATACTCATTACGACGGTTAACTTTTAGGGAGAGTCCTTCAGTGCATTATGGTTCTGTTCAGCGTTGAACTCATTGAGAAAAACACTAAATAGCATGAATTGTGGGTTCAAGATACATGATAATGAGGATGGTCATCAACCGACTCAGCTCTTATGCATGGATGGCCTGAAGCTCTACGCTAGTTTAGACCAGAAACTGCAGCAAGTGATCGATATGACAAAGCAGTTTCCCAACGATATCAACATGGAGTTCGGACTCGGTAAATGCAGAACAGTATATTTAACCAGAGGAGAAATAGAGACCGCAGCGCTAGAGAACATCAAGGTTCAAGCCACATAAATCAAGCCACGGACTAAGTCAAGTGACTGATGAGATGAGGATGTTATAAGTTAATTTTAAACGAGGTCTAAAATCTTCTGCGATGATGGTGTAGGCACAAAGTTAGGAGCATGGTGTAGTTTGGAGTTCGTATTCTACCGCTGTTATCCTTACACAGCGGCCACGAGCATTTTATTATTATTATTGTTTTGTCAGACTGGTCAAGTCAAGTTCCGTATCACAAAAATTTAAACCTATTTTACTAGGCCTTCTTATTTTAAATTACAGGTAAAACGTAGGTCTATACACGGGTCACCCTCGCTGCTAAAGTATCATTGAAGTCTTTGAGCATGAGTACATATACCGCCAGACGACTCCAATCCACTGGATATGGGACTGTATCCGACTTTACTAGAAGTACTCGCTTCGTGCTCGAAATGGCTTGATATCTGATTTTTTCCAGAGTCGAGATTCACCTCGCAGTTTAAACCGTCGGTTGAGGGCGAGTCTTATAAATATCTGGGTATTCTTGAACCTAAGAGTATTCAGCATACGATAGTTGAGAAAAGCCAGGTAACTACCTTCACTACAAGACTCAGGTTGGTTCTGGAGAGTTCTCTCAACCCGGCAAACAAGATTAGGGCAAACAACACCTATACCATCCCTATCTTCACGTACTCCTTAGGGCTCATAAAATGGTCAAACACCAACCTTGAAAAGTTAAGCAGAACTATCCGCGCAGACATAGCAAAGCACTTAATACACCACAGTCATTAGGCGATTAAAAGGGTAGTTCTACCATGACATAGATGAGGTAGGGGCATTGTACCTGTCAGCAAACTGCTTAAGTCACAAGTTATACAGTCGCAAGGTTATTTTAACAACAAGCGAGATATTGCGCTTTACAACACAATCTGTAAAGTAGATCTTGATTACACGCCCTTGAATTTGGCTTCAGAGGAGGCCTTGAACATCACGGTAGAAACAATAGAGGGATTACAAACGAAATATAGAAAAAAGTCATCCACGGCGAGCATCCCAAAACGTTAGATCAACATGCAGTTGATAGTGAGGCATCCAATATTTGGCTGAAAAGAGCATCCTGTTTCCAGAAACGGAAGGATTCGTCATGGCGATGCAGGACAGGGTTATCAGCATTAGAAATCATCGCAAATACGTGTTACGTCAAGACGTGGTTGACCGGTGCCAATGAAAACTGATAACAACTAACAACCCTGTCCTAAATCGCAATAAGGAATCCTTCCGTTTCTGTAAACAGGACACCCTTTTTCAGCCAAATATTGAATGCCTATCCACTATCCACTTCATGTTGATCCAATGTTCTCGGGTGCATGGATTTTTGTCTCTATTGCGTTTCTGATTCCTCTATGGTTTCTGCCCTAATATTCAAGGCCTCTTCTGAGGAAAAATTCAAGGGCATGTTTTCTAGATCCGCTTTACAGTTGGTGTTATAAGCACAACATCTCGCTTACTGTTAAAATAATCTCGCAACTGTAGAACTTGTGACTCACACAGTTTCTTGACATCTAAAACACCCCTACCTCCACCCCCGCCCCCCATATGTCGTGGTAGAACTACCCTCTCAGTCGCCGAATTACTGTGGTGCGATCGGTGCTTCGTCACTTCGACGCGGATGGTTCTGTTTAACCTTTCAAGGTTGTTCGACCATTTGTTGAGTGCAAAGGAGTGCGTGAGGACAGGGATGGCATACCTGTAACTAGCCCTAATCTTATTTGCAAAGTTGAAAGAACTTATCAGAATGTTCTGCATGTCATGTTCTGCATTTATCTATTCCGGACTCTATGTGGATATTATTGGAAAATTGCTTTGTAACATCGACTACTTGCTGCAGTTTGTCGTTTGAAGTAGCGTATAGCTTCAGGTCATCCATATGTAGAAGATGGTTCAGTTGATAACCATCCTCATTATCATGTATTTTGAAACCAACGTTCTACCTGGTGCCATAGCTGCACAATACACAAGAGCTTGCACCTCTAATGCAGTTAGTGTTGTGTTCAAATGCATAGGTATAACCTTGCTGTTTAGGGTTTCTATTAGTGTACGCGGATTCTTTGTGATGTACATCTCGGAAAGAGAATGCCTTTCTATTGGTTCTACATTTCTAAAAACTCGTAAGGCAGGACCGAAATTCCATTCACAGTAAAAAAATGATCACACAGCATTTTGCTCCAACGATCATTTGACTCTCGAGATCATAATGATCTGTCCATCTGGATCATGCTTTCCGAATCATTTGTTAGACTAAACGAAATAGCCGCCAATTTTTTGTGCCGATGTCATAAGAACCTAACCTAAAAATTGTATTTAACCGCACGCAAGTGATAACTACACTTATCAGGTGATATATTCTAATATCAGTTTTCGATAATTTTCTAACATTTTAAGTACACTGCAGGATCAGAAACCATAAAAAGCTCGCATGTCAGCTTAAGGGGATTTATCAGCGTTATAAAACGGTATTCCAGTTTCCGAGCGCACGGTTGAATATTTTTGTCTGATATTTTGCATACCTCATCTGAATATTGGTCTGTTTTGCTGTGAAGTCTCGGTTTTTTGAAAAAATGTTTAAATTCAGTGACGCTCAGTACTAGCTGAGTGTGTATTTTCGAGGCCTGGGCAATCGACCTCCGTCAAATTTACGAGGCAGACTCCCCGGAGCGCGTGGAATTACCCGAAACGAATCACTTTTTCATTGTTATGAGATGCAGGCCAGTTCAAAAAACTGAAATTATGAAAGCATCGCGTGATTCAATTTTAATCAGCAGAAATAGTTTACTTATATAATTTCAAGAAAGTGAAGAAAAGATTCATGAAAATCGGTTAATATTTGCAGTAATAATAGAAATGTTGAAGTGCAAACGATAGTATGCCAAGATACACGGCACTATGGGAGGAAACGCATTTTTTTCGTTCAAAAGGTCTACAGCCTTCAATTTTTTCCCAATCCGCAATTCTTTCTTTTTTTAATTAAAGAGTGCTTAATTTCCAAGAGCACCTTAATCAGAGATTGTTAAATTTTCATTTGTTTATTTATTATATGTTTACTCGAAATATGAGAAATCGAGATTTTTCACAAAATCATTATTTACTCTTCAATAGCGGTTTGCATATAATGAGAATCATCTTAAATCGATGCAATAGTATTCCCAGAATGGAAATAATTTGAGTATTGTCTGTTTTAATTGTTATAAACAAATTACATTAACAAACAGCCACATAGTGTAATTTTTGTTGAAAAAAATTTGTTCTCGGATGAATATGCTTTAAATTATAGTGAGAGTGACTGTTAGTCACAATTTTTATGAAACATCAACAATTGTAAATGTTGTAAATAATTTTTTGCAAAAATTTGGAATTTTTGGTTTTTTCTATTTCGGTTCTTCCTGTATTATCTGAAATTATGTAGATATTCGGAAAAGTGATATATATATATATATTTGATTATGTGTGTTCAAATACAACAGTTGTTGATTTTGTAAACAAATGAAATACGTAAATATAAAATTTTTTCCTGGAAAATAATTTTTTTGCACTGAAACTGCTCTGAATGTTTGTGAGAGAGATTTACAGTAACTGTTTCTATGTAAAATTCACAATAAACCGTTGTTATTATTTAATTTTAAATATTACGTTTCGCAGGTATTTAACAATATTGTAATTTTTATTGAAAAAAGTTTGTTCTTCTCTGGAAATAGTTTGAATTATCGTACGAGTGATTGTCAGTAACAATTTCTATGAAACATTATACACAATTTGTTTTGAAAATTGTGGAATTTGTGCTTTTTCAATTTCGGATTTTATTTTATCATTTGAATTGCGTCAGATATTATTGAAAAGAACATAGGTTCGATTATATTTGTTAAAATACAAATCCTAAACCAATGAAATAAGGAAATACAAAACTGTGGCTTTTCGGGATGCAAAATACTTTTTTTTGCACTGAAATTGCTTCAAATTTTTGTGAGACAGATTTGCTGTCACTAATTCTATGTAAAAATTAACAATAGATCATTCTTATTATCTATTCTTGTAATTTTAAATGTCATGCATTTTTCATGTATTTAAAAAAGTCATGTATTGATCCATTTTACCAGAGCAATAAATCGGTTACCTAAGGCCAAAAGACACATGTCACAAAAGACACATCCTGCAATTTATATCTACCGGCCATTAAAAAAAAATCTTACGATTGGCGAAAGCCGAGTCATGCCAACAATTTTTATTTCTTCATTTCCATTGCTCATAAAATTAACAAATAGAATGACATATTTATAATTTCCCAGAATATCTGAATTATCTCAAATGATTCAGTGGAGTCCAAGTTTGATAAAATCGCTCATTTAGAGATGTCGCTACAAAAATTTCTTGTAGCAATTGTATATTGTTTATTTTTTATGAAAATATTGATTGCGAATCTTTCTCACACAAACTTCAAGCAGTTTGAGTGAAAAGAAAAACAATCTTTCTAGGCCAAAGTGCCATTTGTTTACAAGATTGACACTTGTTGTGTTTTAACAAATATAATGAAACCTATATTATTTTCAAGCATATCTGCGTCAATTCAGATAATAAAGTAGAATGCGAAATCAAAAAAACAACAAATTGATGTTAATGTTTCATAGAAATCTTCACTGACGATCACTAGCGCAATAAGTTGAAGTATTTCCAGAGAAGAATAAAAATTACCATACTTTTTAATACATACAACTTTCGTAATATTTTTAATTAAGTAATAAAAATAAATAATAAATGTTTATTGTCAATTTTAAATAGAAACAGTTACTCCTAACCTCTGTCACAAACATTTGAACAGGCTGGGTCAACTATGTGGGGGAAAAATGGTGCCGTTTTTAGCGGCATCTGTGTCGGGCGGCGAAACTAAGTCAGCGTCTATGTGTTTGTGCACTTGTGCATGCATATATTGCTCTTGTGTGCGCCAGTATTTTATTACTTTAACTAAAAAGAAGATAATAAATGCAAAATGAAGCAAATAAATAACGTGAAATGATAAATGATAGTTAATTTTAATTTCAATCCTTATTTAACATTTTTCACTTGCTTTAATTGGCATTCATTTGAAATAAATGCATGACACCATTAAAGTATAGAATAAATCTTTTTGGTTAAAAAAAACACTGTTTTGAACAACTGTCAAACACTATTGCAATATGGCGGCAATGTATGTGGCGCTACCTCCCCCTGCACCCCGCACCCCGATTTCAGAACCGCGCTAACGCCATCTGTGTCGGGCAGTGAACTATTTCTGTACCCCTTTCTGCCTCTCGGACCGCGCGCCCCAGTTCGCTACTTTGCCGTTTTCGTCCATGGGAGTTGACCCAGCCTGCATTTGAAGCAGTTTCAGTGCGAAAAAAATTATTTTCCAGGACAAATTTTTATATTTACTTATTTCATTTATTTACAAAATCAACAACTGTTGTATTTGAACACACATAATCAAACATATATCACTTTTCCGAATATCTACATAATTTCAGATAATACAGGAAGAATCGAAATATAAAAAACCACAAATTCCAAATTTTTGTAAAAAATTGTTTACAACATTTACAATTGTTGATGTTTCATAAAAATTGTGACTAACAGTCACTCTCACTATAATTTAAAGTATATATTCCGTTATTGTCATTTGTTTATAACAATTAAAACAGACAATAATCAAATTATTTTCATTCTGGGAGTACTCTTGCGTCGATTTAAGATGATTCTCATTATATGCAAACCGCTATTGAAGAGTAAATAATGATTTTGTGAACAATCTCGATTTTCTCATACTTTGAGTAAACATATGATAAATAAACAAATGAAAATGCAACAATCTCTGATCAAGGTGCTCTTGGAAATTTAGCGCTCTTGAATTAAAAAAAAAGAATTGTGGATTGGGGCAAAATTGAAGGCTGTAGAGCTTTTGAACGAAAAAAATGCGTTTCCTCCCATAGTGCCGTGTGTCTTGGCATACTATCGTTTGCACTTCAACATTTCTATTATTACTGAACATATTAACCGATTTTCATAAATCTTTTTTTTTTACACTCTCTTGAAATTATATGAATAAACTATGTCTGCTAATTAAAATTGAATCACGCGATGCTTTCATAATTTCAGTTTTTTTAACCGGCCTGCATCTCATAACAATGAAAGGGTGATTCGTTTCGAGTAATTCGACGCGCTCCGGGGAGTTTGACTCGTAAATTTGACGGGGGTCGATTACCCAGGCCTCGAAAATACACACTCAGCTAGTACTGAGCGTCACTGAATTTTTTTTCTATTGTCCTTTTCTTTTTGTTTATAACGTCAAATATAAAAATTTTCCAAAAAACCGAGACTTCACAGCAAAACAGACCAATATTTAGAAGAGGTATGCAAAATATCAGACAAAAATATTCAACCGTGCGGCCGGAAACTCCATAAACGTCGGCCATCTTCGTTTGACTTGATACATGATCCTGAATCAGATCATTATGATCTCAAAAGGCGATCATTCATTCCGGCTGATAAAGTGCTCTTGATTTCGGTATCATTTTTGTTGCATATCAAAACGATAACGATTTCGGTATCATTGTGAACATTTTTTTTACTGTGTTCAGGATCTCGTTTTTTACATTAACGAAAACTTTAATATCCGCATGTAGTCCTAGTGGATCGGATACTTGATCTTCATTAACCCTAGCACCTATGCCCTCAGCTTCATTCAAATCTTCGTTTTCCGCACCTTCTAGAGGGAGTTCATCAATAGGAGACTGCTGTTATACTTCCATTTTATTGGCAGCTATTTCAATAGCGAAAAGCATTCTGTTTACAGCTATTGAGCATTTTTGCTCTACCTAATTGTTTCTTTATTTTCGTGACTAGATTCGGGTACTTGAGTAGAAAAAGACGAGATGATGCTCTCTCTTCGCACTTTGCCCACTTTTCTCAGCCAAAATATCAAGACGCATAACATATAGTATGTCCATCTTAATCGTCTTCTTGGTTGTTGAAGCTCTGCTTTTGCCTCTGGTTGAATCAAGACATCTGCCTCTCGAGGATGTGGTGGTACTAGATGATCACCACGTAGAGCAAGAAAGTTAATTGCCGCTGCTTGATCTTGTGATGCGGCTACCTGTGACTGATGTTCATTATCGACGTTTTTTCACGCGAAATCAACTGTCTTTTAATACTCATTGCTCGGTCTTATGAGATAATAAGATTATTCATGATGTCCTTCATCTCAGCGATAAGTTTCCTTACTGAAACTTCTTGTATGTGAGGTTACTTTGCAGCAAACTTTGTCTTGAATTTGTATCAATTTGTATCCCTTTTCGCTTTTGGTTACAAACTTCGCACTTTCATAATAGAAACGCACCAATTCCTCTTTCATTGTGGCATCCCACGTGATTTTCTCCCATGGAATTTCTGTTGAGATAGTTGGTGGCAAGTTTTTAACGCTAGCCAAAGCATCCTCAGCAGGCACAGTTGATGTTCCACTGTTTACCGTTTCTCGCAGATGTTGTTGCTGCCCAGCTGTTTGATTAGTGAGATCAATGTACCTGACTATTTCGCAGCTTACCATCACTGCCGTTCCACATGCTGTGACCCCCAGCAGTAGCTCCAGGGGCGTTCCGACGATCCTCGGGAAGCGACAAGTGTTTCCAAATGTTTAGAAGACTCTACATAATAATTTATGGGTTTTGCTGTTCTTCTTAGTCCCTTTCCTGTTCGTTCTCTGCCTTTCTGGTATAGTAAACACTATCAGTAGCAGTACTCCAGCCAACATAGCCGTCAAAATCATGAGAGAAAAGCTCGAGCCCTACCGCGAAGCCAACGCGAGGACACATGCGCCAGGTTTTTTTTTAAAAATGTGTTCTCGAGTGCACCCGGTGTTTCATCATCAACCACGGAGTATGCCACCTCCCTGATGAGATGAGGATGTTATAAATTAATTTAATACGATATTTGAAATTTTTTGCGATGATGTTGTAGTTGGTACAAAATTAGGGCGATTGACTTTTCGCTCCCGACCTGCATAGGTAGGCACTAATACATTACCTGGTGTGGGGAGCGAACGTCCCTTCCACTGCACGGACTACGGATCTATTTCCTCTCTTATGGCTCCCTCTCAAGCAATGTCCATCCCTACTCTCCCCCAACCTTTTCATTTTCCACACAATTCTGGAGGTAGACTGTAGAGCATTAACCTATTATCTATTAGTTTCATTTGTAACCCTGAGAGAAGATGTCATCTGTCAACTCGACTTCGTCGGTCGCAATGTATCAAACTTTGAGTAAGCGAGGTAAGGAGGAATTAGTTGTTCAAAATTATAAGTTTAGTTTTCATAAAACACTTGCGGGTGGGAAATCTCTGTGAAAATGTGTAAACCGACAGTGTCGTGCATATTTAATAACTGTAGGCGAATCTTCGCGAAAAATTGAAAAATGTGTTTCAGAGCACAATCATGAAGAAATTGAGATGCACATTTTCCAGAGACAAGACGTTTCAGCAACTGCGAAACGAAAAGCCGTTGAAAATATTTCAGAAAGGCCTTCAAAACTTGTGTGTGCCAGTGTCAATGAAAATCAAAAAGAATTACAAGTCGATGATGTAAGAAGTATTAAATTATCTGCTTATAGAGCTAGACGCCGATTAATTCCAAGCCTACCTACAGATTTGAAGGAAACGCGACGTATAATTAACACTTCGGATTTGAGAACTAAATTTGGTGATGATTTTGTAACTTCAAATAATGAGACTGATAATTTTGTAATCCTTGAAACTGAGCAAAATTCAGAATTATTGACTCTTTCGAAATATTTGTACATTGATGGTACATTTGATCATTGTGTTAAATTCTTCACTCAACTTTTCACACTGCTCGGCTATTTTAATGGACATTGTGTTCAACTCGTTTACCGTTTGTTAACAAATATAAAAACTGCCACGTATCAGCAATATTTTGCTGCTCTCTGCAAAATGTGCACTGACAGTACCAACAAATTTTCTTGTAGATTTTGAAGTAGCGATACATAACGTGATACGATCCACATGGCTTGACGGCACTATACTTGGCTGTCGTTTCCATTTAACTCAGTCCTGGATGAGAAAAATACAGGAGTTGGGCCTAATCAGGGATTACAAAGACTCGAAATCTGAAATAGGTCAGTGGTTACGCACTTGCTTCGGCCTTGTGTTTTTGGATGAAAAGGAGGTGTTAGACTGTTCTGTTTTCAATCTAATAGCTATCAAATCCACAGATGCACGGGTAACTCAATTCGCAGATTGTTTGACAGACACCTACTCACAAGTGATTTTACTTATTCAGCAAGCATGTGGAAAGAAGCAAGTGCAGAATTGCATAAAACAACAAATGCTTGTGAATCTTTCCACCATCATTTTAATCAGTCTTTTAATCAAACGTATCTAAATGTTTTCCATTTCACTGAAGTTTTGAAAGAGATTCAACTCATCTGCGAATAAGTTGTTTCCCAACCCCTACACCTTCCTCATCACCACATTTGCCCTCCTCACTCTCTCTTTTATGTGACCATCCACTCCACCATTCCTCCGAAACAAGAAGCCCAGATACACAAACTCTTTCATCTCCTGCACCGTCTTTCCCTTCCACTTCCACTCTCCTCCCTTATCCCTCCCCCATCATTTTCTGAACACCATAACCTTGGACTTTTCCGCATTCAGCTCTAACCTGTTCTTATCCGGGTATCTTCTCAACCTCTTCATCATCTCTTTCAAGGCCTCGTCGCTTCTTTCCAGCAACACTATGTCATCTGCATACGCAGATGACATAGTGGTCTCACCTTATATTTGGTCTCTTCATATATCTCCCTTATCCTCTCGATGAGGCCTCTCTCCACTCCCCTAGCCTCCATCGCCTCCCACAACCTCCCCCGATCCACCGAAGGAAACGCGCTTTTTAGATCCACAAAAAACGCGTACACTCTCGACCCCTTCTTCGCTAATTCTCTATCCACCACGTGCTGCATAACGTAGATATTGTCGATAGTACTCCTACCAGCCCTAAAGCCCGCCTGCGTCTCCGGCGATATTCCTTTCCCCTCGACATCCTTCCGCAGCCTCTCCGCCACCACCATCGCGTATACTTTATACGTCGTATTCATGAGCGTAATTTCTGTATGATTTTCCTGTCTATCCCTATCTCCTTTCTTATACAGTGGCACTAATAATCGTTCTCCCCGCCCTCCTGAGAATCCCCCCCCTCCATACTTTCTTCACTACCTCCTTCAGCCTCTCCGTAACCTCTTGTGTACTAAACAGCCATGCTTCGTTCTCTACCGCGTCCATCCCTGCTGCTTTTGACCTTCTCAACTTCCTTATCTGCTTCTCTATCTCATCGTCATTCAACTCCTCCATCTCTACCTCCCCCGTTCTTCTACTCCCACCATCCCTCTTCCTTGCATCTGAGCCCTGGAATTATTCTTTAGAAAACTCCTTTCACTCCTCACTCCCTATCTTCTCGCTTATCCCCACTCTACGCTTCCTAAACCTATTTATTATCTTCCAGACGTCCCCCTCTGTCTTAACCTTTCCTAACTCCTCTTCCAGATCTTTCTCCTTTTCCTGTTCTTTTTTCTTACACATCAATCTAAACCCCTTCCTCATTTCTACGCACTCCTTCCTTTTCGCATTACCCTCTTTCCACTTCTTGTACTTCCTCTTCACCTTCCTTTTCATTTTTTACATTACCTATCCCACCACGGCTTCACCATTCCTTCCTTCTTCTTTCTAAATACCTTCTTTTGCACACACCCTTTCACCTTCTCTTTCAGATCCTCCCATATCTCTACCACCGACTCCCCTTCAAAGCGTACCTTTCCTAAATGCTCCTGATACTTCTCGATCGCCTCCCTCGTCCAGTTCACCCTCTCCCTATCGAGACTTCTTCCCCACCTTGCCTTCCGCCACCCTCCCCTCTTATCCACAGTCTTAATGGCTGATGGTCTGATTCCACCCTCCCCTCTACTGCGAATTTGTCCGTCTCCTCCCATCCTTGCATATTCATGACCCCTCCTTATTTATTGTCTTATCATTCGATTTCCTTTCGAAGCTCTCCCCTTCCCTGTAAAGTCTCTCTTCCCTCCCCATCCTCGCATGAAAGTCCCAACCCAGTACCATCATACCCTCCTCTCTTCCGCTTAGCAAGTCTTCCACCCTTTCTTTAATTCTTTTTATCCCATTCTTATTGTACACTGTCACAAACTCACACGTTTGTTGAAGCTAAAGAGCGGAGAAGAAAGGAAGGGCATGGAAGCGCTGCTACAGAGCATAGGGTGGGTTAAAGGCATGGTAGGGAAAATTAAGTTGGAGGGAAGAAAGGAGAAGAAAGTGGCGGTTGTGGAGCTGGAGAGCTGGGAAGAAAAGTTGGGGGTAATTCGGAATAAGAATAGGATAAAGGATGAGGGAGTTTTCATCGATCACAATTTGACGAGAAAGGAAAGGGATATGCAGAGAATGCTGTACGACAGGCCTAGGAAGGAGAGAAGAGAAGGGAGATCAGCGAAGGTAGGATATCGGAAAATAAGAGTAGACGAGAAAATGTGGGTGTGGGACAAGGAGAAAGAGGTGCTGAAGGAAGTGCAGGGGGATTTATTTTGTAGGAAGTAGGGGGGTGGGGGTAATTCAGGGTAGAGGAGTAGTGAAGGTGCTATACTGGAACGTAGCAGGGGTAAAGAAGAAGGATGAGGAGTTCTGGAGGTATATCCAGGAATTTGATGTTGTGGAACTGGTAGAGACGTGGGTAGAAAGAAAGGAATGGGATAGAATAGAACCAAAGCTTCCAAGGGCGTACAGGTGGAGACTCCAGGGGGCAGTCAGAGTGAAGAAGAAAGGAAGGGCCAGTGGGGGAATTATAATGGGGGTTAGAGATGGATTAGTATTGTATAGTATTGTATGGTATGGTATAGTATTGATAGTATTGACACGTGGATTAGGCCTACTGGGGATTCCACTAAAAAAACGCACCTTATGATGCTTCACCTCCAAGGTGGTGCGGAAAACAGCATGTAAATACAATTTCAGATATCACTGAAATAGAAAGGGTGGGAGAGAGTTGGGTTGGACATTGCTTGAGAGGGAGCAGTAGAAGAGTAGATAGATCCGTAGTCCGTGCAGTGGAAGGGACGTTCGCTCCCCACAGCAGGTCAGTGGCCGCGAGCGTGAAAGATGACTATGTCGCCTCTGGATGCTTTTCTAGATCTACCATCTTCTACTCTATAGGTCTTACGTCGCCTGCTTCGTCATGGTCTAGGAAGTTTCTTACAATAGGTTGAACAGATTCTTGTCTCACATTCCTCCACATTATCTTTACAATACCAAATAATTTCAATTAATTAAAATTGGACAAGCAATGTCGATGACGTAGACTCTTATACTCTATAATGATTCGTCTGGATAGTATCATCCAAATTATATGGCGAGTATACGGAGGAATATGAAACATGCATCTATTCATCCTACTGGGATTTCGGATACAGGCAATGTGCACGCAAAATGCACTAAGCATCTTAAGCCTTTAGGGGTCAGTAGGTTGTTGACAGGAGATCAGCAGGCGGTTTTATTAAACACCTGTTGTGTTGTAAGAAACTTCCTAGACCATCAGGAAGCAAATGACTGAAAACTTATGCAGCCGTAGGTGTTAGCTCTAAGAAAGCACCTAGAGGCGACTGTTGTCACCTTCATCGCTCGTGGCCGCTGTTTAAGGACAACATCGGTAAAATACAAACTCCAAACTCCGGTAATGCATTTTGAGGCAGATTTGTGTAAAAAACTCAAAAGTTTGTTGCAGAAATGCCAAAATTTCGGATTTTTCATTCCAATTTGTTAATAAGAACTGGCAATTGTTAATACTCATCAATGTTTTGTAGTTGAGCCTCTCTGGCAAAGCATTTATAGGCAGATTTGATTTGAAAAAACGGAAACATTCTGCACAAAACTAAAAACCAAATTTTATTCTATTTGTTCTTAAAAATAATGGTTATCATATTTTCACACGCGGGGTTGACAACTCGATACATCGGAATATTTCAAGATACTTCAGGATACTTCAAGATATTTCAAGGTATTTCAGAATATTTCAATGCACTTCAGGATAATTTACATACTTCAAGATACTTCACATACTTCAGGATATTTCACGTATTTCAAGATACTTCAGGATACTTCAAGATATTTCAAGGTACCTCAGAATATTTCAGTGTACTCAGGATAATTCACATACTTCAGGATACTTTACATACTTCAGGATATTTAACGTATTTCCAGATACTTCAGGATACTTCAAGATATTTCAAGGTACTTCAGAATATTTCAATGTACTTCAGGATAATTCACATACTTCAAGATACTTTACATACTTCAAAATATTTCAAGAGACTTCAGGATATTTCATGATATTTCAAGGCACTTCAGAATATTTCAATGTACTTCAGGATAATTAGCATACTTCAAGATACTTCACATACTTCAGGATATTTCACGTACTTCAAGATACTTTAGGATACTTCAGGATACTTCAAGATATTTCAAGGTATTTCAGAATATTTCAATGCACTTCAGGATAATTCAAATACTTCAAGATACTTTACATACTTCAGGATATTTCACGTATTTCAAGATACTTCAGGATACTTCAAGATATTTCAAGGTACTTCAGAATATTTCAATGTACTTCAGGATAATTCACATACTTCAAGATACTTTACATACTTCAAAATATTTCAAGAGACTTGAGGATATTTCATGATATTTCAAGGCACTTCAGGATATTTCACAAACAAAATTAAAGTATACAAAATTAAAGTAGAAATATATATGTATAAGGAGTCATAAAAATTTCAAACAAGAGAATGTTGTGAGATCACTTAAATTCGCCAAATACTACTATTGAATAAAACATTTTTGTGATTAACAGATTTTAATATTTCAATCATTCGTGTCCCGCAAGTCAAAGATCTTCAATAGAAATACTAATATGAATTACAGAATTCGTCATTACAAACATTTCTTGAAAATGAAAAAGTGCAGTGAATATCAATTCAAATTTCTTTCCAATAGTTCCAGGTTGGTGGCGCTATCGTAGTATCGTATCAACAGGCGTATAAATCTCAACACATGCACATAACAATATTGAAATTAAAGCAATGTAATGTAAATACAATGTAAGGACAGGTGAAAAATACGAAAGTTATTAATATAAGCATTGACGAATGTTCTTATTACAATTGAAGAATAACGTAAAGGATATTGCACATGCTTCTTCTCATTAAAATGAAAATTAACACTAATGATGAGTCATGTATAATCACAAGAAGCAATATCTTAAAGAAAGTTACTAATAAAGTTTTACAAAACATACAATCAAATGAAACTAGCCCCAGAGCTAAACTTTATCGATTAGTCTTACATAACATTTAATAATACTGGACACTGCCTAAATACAAATTCATTCAAAGTCCATTATAAAGACAGGCCCGCCAAATGTGCATTTTCAAGAAATGTTTGTAATTACAAATTCCGTAATTCATATTAGTATTACTATTAAAGATATTTTACTTGTGCGACGCGAATAATTAAAATATTAAAATCTGTTAATGACTAAAATGTTTTATTCACTTATAGTGTTTGGCGAATTTTAGTGATCTCACAATATTATCTTGTGAAATTTATATGACTCCTTACACATATATATATTTCTACTTTAATTTTGTATTTAATTCTAGTAAGAATGTATTATTTGGCGGCGTTTTTTTACCGTAGTTTCTTTCGAGGGTTTGTTTTGAGAGATTTCACCTTTTTTTATTTGCGAATTATTTACTGTATTGTGAATTATTTTTTTCTTGAAGTATATAATTTCTTCAACATGAATATATCAACACGACGAGTTTTTGTGTAAAGTTCACATTCTAAAGCCATACTAAATTTTTTGTTCTATACCATAAAAATTCGTATTTTTGTGTAGAAAATTCATTTCTTTGGTTGAAAATGTAACTAAGTTATTGAAAATTTATTTATTTTCTTAAAAATGCGTCTTCTGTTGAAGACAAAAATTAATCAATTTGGATTACAAATTAACTTTTTCATTGAAAACTCAACTGTCTTATAGGAAATTCGTATTTTTTTATCTAAAATTAAACTATCTTATACAAAATGTAAGTATTTGGTCGAAAGTTGAAGTACTTTGTTGAAAATTACTTTATTTTATTTAAAATTCAACTTACTTCTTTGAGAATTTCTTTCCTTTTTGCTTGAGAATTAATTTATTTAAATGAAAATTTAATCATTTCATTTGTGATTTACAAACTCATCATTTTTATTACAAAATTCATGTACTTTGTTGCAATTTCATATTTTTCTGCAGAAATTTAAATTTGATAATTAACATGACGTAATATTATAGAATGAAAATTGAAATTACACATTTTAACTCTATTATTAATTAAAACTAGTTATTATCCCTGTTATATTAATTTCCCTGTCAACTAAAAATTATACTTGCAACTGTAATTCAAGTAGATTGTTTAAAATGATATATTCTTTTTGTTTTACATTTAGAATAAAAATGACATTATAATATATTCCTAGTAGGGGAGACCTTCAAAGTGAAAACTTAAAGAATTAAAAGAATTATTCTCCTTTACTTATAGTTAAAAGATTCTACGCGGTCTTACTAAATTGAACTTAAGGTTACTATGATTATTATGATTTTATAATTCATTAAAATACTTATTATCGAATTTGGGATGCATTTCAACTATTATTAAAATTAAAATAAACCAATTTTAATTCAGAGTCGGTTCACTTATAGTTGCCATTAATTGAAATTAAATGTGAAACAATCTACGTTTCATTTTAATCAATAAAATTTAAAAAAAAATTAAAAATAAAATTATACTTTTTTTTAAGAAGAAAATTAGAAACACAATATTAACAAGTCAATCTGTGCAAAAATGTACTATGAATGCGGTAACCGCATCTTGAAGCAAACGAATAGAAGAGAGAGAAGACTACGGTCACTATCTTGAAGGCTTCGTGTAAAGCGTAACTAATAAAGCAAGATAGACCCAGTGGGCACGAAAATTAAGAACGTAATTGGAACGTCCTAAAAAAGTTTCTTGGACGTCCAAGTTTTAAAGACGTTATTTGAACTTTCAAAAACTGTCCTAAGTCAGACCAAAGAATGTTCTGAAAACGTTTCATGTTCCAAATATATATATACCATTAAGCCATTTCCCTTTCGGCGAGCCTCAAGGGGTAAGCGTGACACTACCCGATTCGGGTAGTGTTTCTAGGTGGATAGTTTCTTGTAGTAAATAACTACAAGTGTGGGCTCACCACACCCACCACCGCCAACAGCAACGCAGTAGTATCAGACGGTCACCCATCCAAGTACTAACCGCGCCCAACACTGCTTAACTTCAGTGATCTAACGGGAACTGGTGTTTCGAGCGTGGTATGGCCGGTGCCATACGTGCTTAAAACGTCTCTGGAACATTGTATGTTTAAGGCACGTTATTTGGACTGACTTAGGATGTTTTTGAGCCGTTCTAATGATGTTCTTTAACGTTTGTGCCCACTGGGGAATCATTCACATGTACGCATGAACACAATAAACGGAATAAAAGTTATGAAGAACCTTGGTTGCACATAACATTCCGTATTCCCACCCCCCTACCTAAAATGCTCAACGAGTAAGGCATAGAAAAGTCACCACAGCTCTTTCTAAACCTTGGGGTGGAGAAAAACCTGAATCTTGGACTGGTGAAGGTTTTTCGGCAACTCGCACGAAACACGAACTTTCACAACAACATTATAACCATATAAGCTACATAAGTCATAATTATATTTATATCCACGGAAAACTTAATTGTTTAGCTTTTATTACATGTTTGCAAAAAATTATTATGTTTAGTACAGTATGAGAAATTATGGTGTAAAGTTCAACAGCCGTAATGCGTAAAAGTTTTCAGTAAGTATACTCCCGGCCGGTTCACCTTCTTATTTGGAGGTGAGGCCCGACCGGGCCTACTGATATTGCAGGGTATTTAAGTATATTTCAAGTGACTTACGGAAACTTTAAATCATTACACTTCAAAATTGTATTTTTAATCGTTTTAAATCATTTTTCGAAATAAAATATTCGATTATTTCGCAACATTTCGCCAGTTTACAAAATTTCTGATCATTTCGCAGTTTTTTTAAGTTTTCCGATCAAATTTGAACCCTGGAATGAAATCGCTTCTCCAAATTTTATTGTTAACGCATTATCACACCACTATTACGCAGATATTACTGCACTATTTCGCTACAGTGCAAGAAAGTAGCGTATTAGGACCTTAAAAAGTACACTGTAAAAAATCTGGTTGAAAATTACATTCGACAATGTAGACTGTTTATTGTGACTGTCGTGATAATTCTACAAAGTTTCTGTGAAGTTGCATCAATTGCCGTATGAATATTACCAAACTTTCTGCAATTTCACAGTAGAAGCGTAATATTACCGCGAGCCTGCCATACCCTAGATACGCCACTGATTTAACCTCTTCTAGTTCGAATCAGATTGGCTAAAATCTAAATTAACGAAATTCATATACGTTATATAAAGAAATGTATAAATGTTGCTAGATTTTTGTATTTTGTAAATAATAAAGGAATTGTGAGGTTAAGTTCCTTAAGCATTTTTTCAGTTTTACACTGTCAGTTGACTTTTCAACTAAATGGTGAAATTCAACTGTCCTGAAATTTGGGTTATGGTCATTCTGCTGTCTGTGTATGATTTGACTGTGTCGCATTATTTTTACAACGTTTCGGTAAAATTACCACGGCAATCAGTGGTATTTTTCTGTCCCATGATTGCCGTGGTAATTTTCCACAAGATTTTTCACAGTGTATAAACAATTTAGAAATAATAGACATACAGCCTGGTTACCCACGTTCAAAACAAGTGTTAAAAAAATTTCTTGTTTGCAGAGTTTTTAAATTTTCCTGAGTTTCAATTTTTTTACGTACCTGAAGGTCGAAAAAGTCTTCGCAATTTTTGCGTATATTTGTCAACTATTTCCTAAGAGATAATTCATGTTTAGTTCACCACTGTTTTCGGTAAAAATTGTGAGCTCCTTTTTAAATAGCAGAAGAATTTTTCCGAGTACGTAAAAACTTTTGCAGTGACAAAAACGCACTAGAAAAAAGTCGCCAAGACCCAGGAATCGAAACTGGAAATACAGCGAATTTAAAAAATTCTGCTTTTGGTAGTGAATTAAATTATCTTTATAACTTGTGGTTTAAACATTTTTCTGAACACGTGTGGAGTTTTTAGCACAGAAATACACTAGAAAAAATCCAAAAGATCCAGGAGTCGAAATTAGAAGTACTTCAAAATCTGGAATTTGGTATTTAATAGAATTATTTTTTTCACTCATGGTTTTATCATTTTTTCAAGCATTTGTAAAATTTTTTAGCACAGAAACACACTAGTAAAACAATCTACAATAATTTTATTACATACTAAATTCCAAATTTTGAAAATTTTCTGTAATTCTAATTTCGACTCCTGGATATTATCGATTTATTTTCCAATGTATTTTTATGCCAAACAAGTTTAAAGATGCTCAGAAAAATATTTTAACCAGAAGTTATAAAGACAATCTCATTAAATACCAAAATCAAAATTTTTTTAATTCGCTGTATTTCCAATTTTGAATCCTGGGTCTCGGCGATTTTGTTCCTCTAGTGCATATTGGTTACTGGAAAACAGGTGAATTAAATATGAATTATCTCTTAGAAAATAATTGAATGAAATGCGCAAACCATTAGGAAGAATTTTTTGACTGCACTATTCTAATTGTTTAAATTTAAACATTAAAAATGAGAAAACATACGTTTTCAATGCATATTCAAAGCCAAAAAGTCACTGTCTGACTTTTAGTCGCTTCATTTGAAAGTCGATTACTACTTTCAGTTTTCTTTTCGAAATATACATATCTTCAATTTAACACATTTTAAATGCAATGCTTGCAGCTGGATTTAGATTGAAGTATACAAATATTTTTGGTTTAAAATTAAATTTTTTAAAAATATTTTACTTATTTTTAACAATGGTAATCTATAACCTTTAAAATTGAATAATTATAGGTACAAACATAAAAAATACTAATTTCAAATTTATAGCGTTTGTATTATGAATTGAGCCATTTAAACCACTGAACTTTTTTAAACTTTTTTACATTCTCATTCTAATGAGAAGGTATTGGTTTTATGTAAAATTTGACATAGTCGGTTTTCATCAAATCTCCACGTTTTGAGACCCCCTGAGCTAGAAAAAACGATTTTTACGAAGGTGTCTGTCTGTCTGTAGTCTGTAGTCTGTCTGTCTGTCTGTAGCCACGATAACTTTCGAAAAAATGATCAGATTTGATTGAGCTTTGGCACACTTTTTTATGGCCGAAAAATAGAGAACGAGTTCGTTAACCAGCTATTTTGGATGAAAATCCAAAAAGTGAGCACATTTTGAAAATTTTTGAGACCACTTTTTTGGAAGATTTGAAAATTCTACGTACGGTTATTAGTAGTACGCAAAATGACGAACAAAATATTCCTATGACTTTTCGTGATAAAAAAAAATTACTGGAGTTATAGCATTTTCAAAATTCCAAAAAACAAACGAAAATGAACATTTTAAGCCGAAAAACGCACGATATGAAAAAAAGTCAAGAGGAGAAAAACGTTGATTCCTGAACACATTCTAATATTTTCATAACAACTTTTTGAATTTTTTGAAAAATAAAAAATTCAAATTTTGATCGCACAAAAAATTAATGAAAAATAAAAAAAGCCATTTTGCTGTAAAACTATGCAAGATACCAGAAAAGATCATCTTACCAAAATTGTGCACCTAATAAAGATCTACAAATTTCTTATCATTAACTTTTTGATATGACGCGTAGTTTTTGTTTTATTCGTAAAAAACAGAATTGAAAATAGAAAAATCAAATTTTTAGACGAATATTACCAGCTACGAAAAAATGACCGAAACAAAATTTGTTCATCCAAGGAAGAGGTACAAATTTATTGTGACTCATGTTTCGATAGGATGCGTGGTTTTTGTTTTATTCGTGAAAATAACATTGACAGTAAAAAAAATCAAATTTTTGAAAAAACAATGCAAGGTACGAAAACATATAAATGAACAAAAATTGTGCATTCAAAAAAGACTTACACACCCGTAATCAATTTTTGTGGTAAGAATATATTCAAAATGAAAAAATTAACTTTTTTGATAAACGGCACAAGCTAAAATAAAATGTTAACTAATAAAATTTGTCGCCTGAATTATATCATTACTTTTCATTTGAAATCAAATACAAATTTAGTAATTTGTATATGAAGAACATATAACACGAAGCACAAAGTGCGCGCTCAGTGTATTTACCAAATCGCACGCCGTAAGTGCGCTCAAACTTTGTTGTTTCTATCATACGGTTCAAATGATTTTCAAATCAAATATCGAGCGCGAAGCGCGAGTGTCTGGATGAGAATGTGTTCCTGAAGGTCGATAGAACCTTGAGTAAATAAAGTTCCTTTTCAGTCTAAAATAAAAGCAAATTTAACAATCACTTAATATGTAGAGGTTTTGATAATTTTATAATATTTGCAAACAAACTTTTTCTTTTCATCGAAGTCGAACACGAAGTTCAAAAATCTAGACGAGCCTAGCGTAAAGCGCGATGCAAATACGCCCGAGCGCGTAGCGCGAGGTGAATACATAATCGAGCGCGAAGCGCGAGATAAATATATGATCGAGCGCGAAGCGCGAGATCCAACAGTCGCGCGCCCCCGGCGCGCTCAAACTTGCGAGCGAAGCGAGCCGCGCGCCAAGCGCGCCATGAGAATGTGCCCGCGAAGCGGGCAGATTTTTTTTACTTTTTTTTAGTACTTTTTTGTGTATAAGAAATGACTTTCCCGAATGTGATAACTGTTTTAGAGTAAAAAGAAGCAAAATTATAAACTCTGATTTTTTTTTGGTTTTGATTTCATGAGAAAAGCATAAAACAGCATAATATAAATATATATAATATAATATAAAAGCATAAAAACTATGAAACAGCTTATAAAATCTAAAATTTACTGAGGAACATGATAAATAATTTTCTGTATACAATAAAAAATTAAAAAATGTCTGCACCAGAAATTGCAAAATGAAAGATGCTTTTTTATGTCACGATGTTCTTCAAAGGGCTAATCGCTATTTCAAAAATATTGAAATCCTTAATTATCAAGGCTGTTATAGACTATAATAGTTGAAACATTTTAAATTTATATAGTATTCAGTATATTGAATAATTTGAAATTGAAAGCTATTTAAATATGCAAGAATTTTGAATGGAAAGTGTTTGATAATTTTAGATTGAAACATTTCAAAGTATTTTGTTACAACTGGGAATTTCTTAAAGTTGCAGGATTATAAATAACGCAGTGTCTCGTCGTCCCGAAATTCGGGATGACTAGTGCAATATTTTGCACTATTTTTATATATGCAATATATATATATATATATATATATATATATATATATATATATATATATGAATATTTCATACTATGCAATATTTTTCATAAGCATGGCTAGTCGTCCCGAATTTTCGGGTGGGGGCGGGAAGGCACCCCTGTGATTGGCCATAGATATAATGTTGGTAAAACACCTACCCCTTTTCCAACGTCTCGTGGGGGCGGGAAGGCACCCCTGTGACTGGCCACATAAATAATATTGGTCCAACCCCCCTAATTTTTCGGAACGACTAGACACAGCCTATGAATAAACTTCTTTTAATACTTGAATTATTATTTCAGAAAGATCAAAATCGTATAAATTCAGATCAGTTTGAAAGTAGGACTGTTGACAATTAGGAGTGGTTGAAATAATTCAACAAATGTTTAGTTTGAAAAACTCTTTAAAAGGGCGCTCTTTTAAGTTTTATTTATTTTGTAATAATTTGGCATTCCAAAAATTATTCCTTTTGGTGAATAAATAAATTGACTCTATTATTGTTTCTGATTTCGTTCTGTCACTCATGAATTGTGTTCTTCATCGAAAAATATTGAAGTCTGACATTTTTCACATTTATAACCAACTTGTAGTACGCAGCGACGCTCAGACATACAAATATAAGCATCCGAAACATAGAGATAGGTTTCGACAAAACGCGAGTGTGATTCAACCAACTTTTATGGTCCAGTTCGTGATCTACGTAAATTACGATATTGATTGCCAGATTACTACTCTTTTCAAGCATCCAACTTACCCGTTTTAAAATATTATGTTATTTTGTTAAATGTTATTTTTTATATTTTATCAATAAATAGCACTAAATTAACAGAAAAAGGAAGATACGTAAAACTGGTACAAAAAGAATTTTTTTATATCAATAGCTCCACATGATAAAACTGGTTCAAATTTATAATGACTTTCGCATTAATAAAAAATTGTACTGGTGTTCAGCATGCTTCATTTATTCATTTTAAATTCTCTGAAATTTCAAAATATTTCAGTAAATTTAAATGGAGAATTTATTAGCAAAAATTTGGAAACATTATTTTTTCACTTAAACACGTGTATAATATGATGATAGAAACGTGTTTTGCTTTAAAAACTCAATTCCAGCTCTAACAAGTATACATTTGTCTCTGTGGAGACCAGACAAATATTGTCCCCACATTCAACAAGTGTAATAACAGATATATACCTATGTTTATAACACTCTGTAATTTTCTTAATCTATCCTCAGCAGCAGCGGAAATAACTTCCAATTTCATTCAGTAATGCCTAAGTAGAACAGAAACTACAATTGACAAATCCAGAAATAAGCATTCTCATTTCTGCTCACGTTTTCCCACTTTAGTTCGGTCGTCCATGACCTGCGCAACTTACGCCCGCGGCGAGCTGGAGATTCGAACTTGATGGCGCCGGATACTGATTATGGGAAACACAGAACAAACCGTGAGTGTAACACTGTTATGCTTGAAAGGTATATTTAAGCTCAGGTGAGAGCATAGCCGACTTATTTGTGGTGTCTTAGAGCAGATAAAATACTTTCACATCACAGACACCTAAGTACACGCATCACGTAACTGGCCAGCCTTAGAAAGGGAAACGTCTGGTAATTGATTGATATTCAACTAGACCTGGCCATATTGCTGGATTGCGAAAATCGATGGCTATACAATACACTCTTTGTGCCAGCTGGTACAGGATTTGCGTATTTCCATGATTCAATTACAGGCAAGATAAACATCAGTATTGATGAGCTGAAAGTCCAGTTTTTATATATTTCTTTATTAGATTATTTCCAATTGAGAAGCAGTACCTGCAATTGTCTCTAGGATAATATCTCATAGAAAATATATCTAATTATTTGGTAAAAGTATGAAAGACAAAAGAAATAATGCTTATCCTGACCATTTCTATTCAAAATGGCTGAATAGATGTTTTTTGTAAGTCGCAGCTAAATTTTTTCATCTATTATATATTGGTGCAACAGTTCATATGTATAATAAGGAACAGCATGAACAAAATGTGGTCGAAATGATTGAGTAAATAATTTTTCAGTGATCAGCTTCTGTGATGTTTGCTGCACAGAAAAAACTAATGTTTCATGATTAACATTCATAACTTCTCGCTTTCCAGTTTTCACTATTTTTTAGGTTCAGATTTTCTGTCACTTTATGATATTTTGATATTCTATCTTTTTTCAAAGTAAATAGAAAATAAATTTGGGGCTTATCAATTTGCTGTCTTCCTAAGCTTAAAAAAATTACTTTTAACGAAAAAAATTTGTCTACACGGAAAAAAGTGGATCGTTAAAAAAACTCTGTGAACCAGCAGCTCTAACTATTTTAAATTGAACCGCAGCTTTTCGTCCGTGAATTTTGTTAAAATTACTATTTGGCATTCAGGTTATTTAAACTGACTTCTTAAAAGAGTAGGTTGAACAATTTCAAATAGTAGGATGCACTGCACCAGTTGGTAACCGTCCACACTCAGGAGAATAAGAGTTACTATTTCGTGTAGTATGCCTTACTTCTATGAAGAGTAACTTTGCCGATTTCGCATTGTAACGTATATATGTATATGTATATATACTCTGCACGCATTCTATACACGATTTATAAATAGAATAGCTCGAAACTTTCGACAACAAAAATGATGTGAACCGTCGATCGATTTGAAAAGGAAAAAATTATTTTATATATGATTATTACTGCACTTAATTTACGATTATTCTTACACAATTGCACGCACAGAGATTACACATATGATCGCACGTTCAAACGCTTTGAAAAATCGCCCCCGCTGGGGAATCGAACCCTACCTAACTACCTAAAACCTGTCCTAAAACCTAAATCTAGCGCAAGTTTTAGTCAAGTGAGCTACGGAACCGCTTAGATTTTTCTGACAAACTCTCGGTCAAGCGGTTTCTCTGGGAAAAACGTGGCCAGCTGAGAAATTATAATAAATAATTACTTAAATTTTTTTTAATTAATCTCTTACTGATTATTTCTAATATTTTGTAACGAGCTTGGGAAAAATAGTTTGCTTAGAAGTATTAACTCACACAGTAAATATATTATTAGTAATTTATATGTATATTATAAAATGAATTGAATTACAATTTTTAAAAAGTACATATATTTTGTATTATTGAAAATTAAGGCTTGAAAAAATGTTTTCGAATGAAAGTTTCGGAATTTTTATTTGATTTTATTATCACCTCACTTTATTTAAAACGCAACATTCATTTACATAACTGATATATAAATAAAAAATAGTTTAAACATCGTAATAATATATCAAATGCAAAATCGAAATAACTATTTTAAGATGAGACAAACGTTGAATTGTGATTTAAATTTACATTTTTTGCACAAATAAAATTTTTCTCAAGAGATATGGGGATGCTGAATTAGAATAAAACCTGTTTTAAAAAAAATATTCGGTTCCGAGAAATTCATATCAGGGTGCAGTCTTCCCCTGTTTTTCTTAGTTTCCCCTTTTTTCTTGAAATTTCCCTTTTCCCCCCTATTCTCAAAAACCTTCCCCTTTTTCCTCTTTTCTCTTTAAATATACGATATTTGAAATTGTACCCATTATTGAATAATAATTAAAGCAATTATAGCACTTAAATAAATTATTAATGAATGAATAAGGTACACGTTCCAAGTTCAGACCATTACAAATAAATACTTTTAAACAAATTTGAAGATGAAACATTTTAAAGCAAGTTGAAAATGTGAAAACTGCCGACAGAAGTTATTATCCAATATAAAATTGGAACAGTTACAAAATATATATTATTTTTTAAATAAGTATTAGAAGATTAATACATTTTGGTTGAAATGTACAAAGTTAAATACCTAATTAAAAAATGGAATATTCCAAACTCATCAACTGAAATTTTAAATGTTCTAACTTGAGCAATTTTTAATTTTCTTAAATTTTCACTTGAAAATTTAACTATTGTTGAAACTTTTTTTTGTTGAAAATTAATTTTTTTAAACTCACAATTGAACTATTCCATTTGTGTTTGAAAATTGATCTTTTTTAGTTGGAAATTCAAGTATTTGGTTGCATGTTCAAATTTCGTTCAAAAGTTATATTTTTTGGCAGAAAGTTGGTTAAAAAGGTAACTATTTGGTTGAAAATATATTTATTTTGTTGAAAAGCTGTCTTTTTGGTTGAAAATCAAACTACTTTGATAAAAATGCACTTTTTCAAACTGAAAATTGCAATTTTTGATTGAAAATTATTTTTTGTATTGCAAGCTTATATTTTTGAGTTAAAAATTCGAGTGTATTATAGAAAATACTTTTTTTGGCACGAAAATTCAATAAATAGGTAGAAAATTGGTTTCTTCATTTGAAAATTAGTTTCTTGAAATGAAAATGTAGCAATTCCATTTTTGGTTCCAAGTTGATCTTTTTTATTTTAAAAATTCAAATATTTGGTTAAAAATTTATGTAATCTGTTAAGAATTCGTCCTTTTTTTGTAGAAAAATCATCTTCTTGCTTTAAAATTCGACATTTTGAATACAATTTTTTTTCTTCATTGGCTAAAAAATATTTTTTGGTTGAAAACTCAACTCTTGTTGAAAATTCGTGCTTTTGGGTTAATGATTCAACTGTTGAAAATTAACTTCTTAATTATTAATTCATATTTTCGTGTTGAAAAATCAACTGCATTGTAGAAAATTCAGTTTTTTCAATTGAAAATTAATTTTTTGAAACGAAAATATAACTATTCGATTTTAGGTTAAAAACTGTTGTTCTTAATTCAAAAATTCAACTATTTTGTTCAAAAATTATCTTACTCATTGAAAATTGAAAATTGCGAAAGTTAAAAATAAATTTCTTGCTCAGTTACAATTTTTTTGAAAATATGCAAAAACATGTTTTTTTTTTGATTAAGTCATATGCACACATTTAAAAAAAAGTTGAATATGTCGAAACTGAAATTTATTCAGGTTGAACCAAAGAAACATTTTTTTATTTTTCTTTTTCCGAAAAAAATGTTTGTCGTGAATTAGGATTTTTGGGATTTCATATCTTTTTTTGCGATTTTCGAACGTTATACGGCCATGCCATGTTAAACGGCCATGCCACGCTGAAAAAACCAGTTCTCGTCAGATCGCTGAAGTTAAGCAGCGTTGGGCGCGGTTAGTACTTGGATGGGTGACCATTCGAGAATACTGTGCGCTGTTGGCATATTATGGGTGTGGTGAGCCCAAACTTGTAGTTATTTATAACTACAAAAAAACTATCCACCTAGAAACACTACCCGAATCGGGTAGTGTCACGCCTACACTGAAAGGGAAATGGCTTAATGGTATAAAAATAAACACCACGAAAAAAATGTTTCCCATGGATAAAAAATAATAACATGTTTCTTTGGTTCAAGGTGACTCAATTTCAGGTTCGAATCAATCCAAAAAACATGTTTTTGTATATTTTCCAAAAGTTTTCAATAAGGCAAATTTTTTTTTTTTAATAAAAAAAATTGTTTAATTGTAAATTTAAGAAAGAGAACAGAAGATATTAACTGATTTCAATTGTTTTAAATTTAGATTGAAAGTATTAATTATAGTAAGGATGAAATGACAAATCTTGGAAAGAAATATTTATGAGAACGATGTCAAACATATCAAAATTATGTATTTAACTAATTTTATTTTTTCCCGGACTTTTTTATTTCACTTCGGATGGGTTTCCAACGATCTAAGTATGTTATATCCAATTTTGAAAAACAAATCTTGAATGGCAGAAATCATTGAAAAATCATTCAAAGTTATTTGAAAATGTAACATTTCTTACGAAAAGGTTGTTTGTTCTTTTCGACATATGAAAATAAATGTTTAATCTTTCCCCTATTTTTCCGTTTTTCGCGCGAAAACCACCCTATTTCCCCTTTTTTGAGCTCCTTTTACGCTGTGATCCCTGTAATATCAAAGATCGCGATATCATAGTAGTATGGTAGATTTTATTGTTGTTGAAAATCTGAAAAAAAATTAGAAAATATTTTTTTTTTCATGAAATGGTAGTAATTTTTACAAATATCAATGTGAAAAGGTTGAAAAAATTATTACTACGTTAAAATTGGAAATTAATTTGAACTCAAATTTTATTAAAAATTATTTTTTCATTATTGGTTCAAAAAATGATATGTCGAAAACAACGTATTATTCTACTAAAAAAAAATTCTTCCAAATAATATAATATTTGAACTTAGGTGGCTTAATCAAGTACGATCGTAACCAATTTTAGTGTTATAAGAAATTAAAAATATCATAAGAAGAAAATTCCATAGTAGAAATAATGTAAAAAAAGTATTCTTTTTACATATAATTGTTCAGAATATTTTTAAATTTTGAAAATTTTGTACAAAACAAGAAAACAGTCTTGAAGTATAAAGTAGAGTTATTCACTATGTTCATTTATAATAATTATCTCAACTGATATTATGATAGAAGAGAAAACATTATAAAATAGTTTCCGATCATTTATTTAATTTTGTAAAATGTCAGTGCGTGGTCTGTCTTATAGATTGAAAAGCGAAAATCTGTTGTTTTACTGATAAGCAAGTTATAAGTCGTCCTTCTTTTTTAATTTGAAACGGACCGCCTAAAAAATGTTGCAGAGAGGGCCTACACGTTTCTAGTTGTGCCACTGAAATCACTTACAATTTCAAATAGTAAGGCTAACAATCTCGCGCAGTGCTTATTGCAATGCGAAAAAGCAGATCGAACTCACTTGCAAAAGTCAAACTCACAATTCTTTGCTTACTATGAAAATTAGTTATTCATACAGTTTACATGTTCAAATGTACTATTTCAAATAGTTATTGAAGCTACTTGTTCTAGTAATCCTTCTTTTTACAATTTGAAGTAGTAATGCTGACTTTAGACTTTGTATATTTTGAGATCACTATCTCATTCAGTATCAAAAACTATTTGAATTGTTTCTTGTGCAATGCGAACAAGTAAACTTCAAGTTAACAATACATCAAAGTGAATCTAACTATCTACTTTTTTCCGTGTAGACTACCTCATTTTCGCTAAATTCTGTAGGAATTTTCAGAGACGCGTCACTAAAACTTTATGCAGAAACCGTTTCTGAATTTTACTAAACTGTAACAGAAATTTCAGAAACGGTAACTGCATAACGCTTCAGACATATGTTTGCGAAAATGCTGTTACAGTTTAGGAATTTCCAGTTACTGTAACTGAAAATTTCAAGGGGTTAAAATATTTTTTCGGTTCATTAATTTTAATATAAAATATGTAGTCTATATTTGTCCTTGGAATATCAGTAGTAAGAAAGTATGAGTGAAGTTAATACAGAGGACTTCTCATGTATTTATGTTAAAGTACGTACACTCATTGCATCGAATTTATGATCAAAGCCCATCTTTTATGATGAGAAGTTTTTTTTCACATTTGATTCCTTGAGTATATTATATAACATAGATATATACGTAGTTATTTGTATTTTTAAGACAAATAGACACTGCAAATTGATATTAAAATTAATGAACCAAACAATATCCTTTCCTTGATCTACGCTATACATCAATGAATGTGAGCATTGAGAGTTTGGATAGAAAGATTAAAAGTTACAGACTTAACCTATGTAGCCAGGAGGGCGTCATTTGACTTAAATAGCGGACTCACCATCCAATTGAAACCTGGATCAAATCCTTTTCAATATTGAATTATTCGACATCATGTTGCACTTTATTGCCGCCGATTGCCACTGAACCGGCATGTTTTGTCTCCTACGAACCCGATCGAGAAGCAACGAGTGCGCATGCTACTGCGCTCTTATTTCGGTTACGATAACTTATATTTCTGTTACCGTTTAGGAATTTTCAGAAACTAATTGTAATTTTCAAATACCGTTTCTGAAGTTTAATAAAAATTTAGTAAATTTACTATAAAAGTTACTGAATTTCGTTTTCAGCAACCTAATTGCGTAAATTTCAGTTACTTTTGTATCTTAAATATGTCAGAATTTTCCTAACATTTCTAACAGTGTAAGTACGGCCGCAAATGTGTGATGAATATCAGGTTTTATTATTTATTTTGAAATCAGAAAAACTTAGGAGATGTGCACCAAACAAGAAATTGAAATTTGTAGGCAATGTGTTATGATATATATTCAGCTGTTTTAATCGCATTCTTAACACCCTAGTGGGTTCCCTAAGGGGTTCAAGGTCTGTCCAAGGAATCTCCTGCTACGACGCATGGCTGTACAATTTTGAGAATAGGATATGTCTCTTGGGCATATATTCAAGTAGTAAGTTTGTTGTAATATCTTAAAGTTGTCCAATTTCCCAAAAACGCCAAATGTAACCCTTAGGCCTTTTTAACCTTCTTACATCTAACTTTTTATACTATTTTACATGTTACATATTCTAGATATATGTAGATTACGATGATTAACAAAAAACTTGTTTTTATTTTTCGGCGGCTGCATAGCGACAGTTTGTTTCTTGTTTTCGAAGTTTAGGATTTTCAAATAATATAGATATTAGTTCTAGAGAAATATCTTATGAATAAAAAATGTGCCCGCCCGAGTAAAAATTCTTCGACTTGGTTTCGACTTGAATTGCCCCCAATCAAGACATGCCGAAGTCGAAAACTTCGACTCCAGCATGTCTCCTTATTGAGATGGAGCCATACTTCAATTTATGTCTTGGAAACAAGTTTCTATGCCTTAAAGACATATATTTATATCTTGAGTCGAATTTTTATGACTTCAAGTCGAGCGGTTTTTAACTTCGAGTATATACCTGGCCTGAAAAAAGGGTCATTCTGACTGTCATAAAAGCTAATCTTTGTTAATAATCAAACAATTTTGTACATTTTTACACAATATATATATTGAATCAAATAATTTATAGATTTTCATTTGTATTATACTTTTTTGACGACGATACCAAAAATGTTGTTTGTTTTCACGTATTTCTAACGGCTTAGGAGATCCTTATAGAAAATTACAATTTTAATTTTTGTGAGGAAAATTTTGCAGGGTTATACTCGTTCAGACCCACAGATTTTGAATTTTTAAATTAAAAATAACTAATTTGATAATTACAAAAATTTTCGTTCATGAATTTTAATCCTTCGCATCTGTTAACAGTCTCATTAGAGGTCTCATTTCTGAGTCGAAAAGGTTCGTCTTGAGACAAGTTACGCCGACTTGAAATCACCATGCTGAAACCATAAAAGTAAGACATTGTCTTATGTCTCGTCTCAGTTTTGAGACGCAGCCAGACATCGATGTCTTGGAGACGAACTCAAAACATCGCCAAGTCGAACTCAAGTCGAAGCATTTTTACTCGGGCGATTGAAAAATAGTATATTGTGCTACAAGTTGAAAAAGCGAGAGATTTAAAACGAGTGTGAAGTTAGCTACCCGAGCGGAGCGAGGGTGGCTATCACACGAGTTTTAAATCGTCGCTTTTTCAATGTGTGGGACACGATACTTTTTCTATAATTTGTTAAAAAGTGCTAGTTTTTGTTTACCTGTTTTTTGTGTAAAAAGAAGGCGATTTTTTGTCGATTGACGCAACAATGACAATGGCAATTATCAAAACCATGGCAATAATATGGCAGTAATAATAAGCTGGTTCTCACAATTGAATAGTTGGCCCATAAAGTTGAGGGCTTCAAAACTTCCGATTTTTCGTGAAAAAAACCAAGCACAGTATTTTCGGAGAAACTGACGGTGTTTTTTTGCTTTTGTCAAGTGAAAAAAGTACATACAAAATACACAACTCGAAACTTTTCAGGAAATTGCTTTTAGGTTAGGGACGATAGTCGGAAAATAGAATGAAGTTGGCTGCGCACGATGCACGAGTCCACCCGAGGCAGCACGAACCCACCCGAAATAACATTTACTTTTTCCACTGTACCTCACTTTTATCACTGTCCATTTACTTTTTCCACTGCATCTGTCCACTTTTGTCACTGTTGCCCGGAGAGGTCGGCACTGCGCATGCGCCACGTCATCGAGCAAAAATCGGTAACTTTTTACACCAAAAACAGGTGGAAAAACTGGCACTTTTTCGCGAATTATAGAAAAAAAAAAATTATTTGGCGCTGGTAAAAGTAATAAAATGTATGATTTCTTAAGAACAGACAAATATAAGAGCATAATTGTACCCCTAAACATTTTTTGTGAGGATTACCAACATTTTTGGACGTACGCCATACAATCGAAAAAATATATACTAAAAATGAGATGAAAAATTGAAAACCTGGGCACCAGAAAAAATATTTTAAAACCAAATTACGCTATCAAATTTTTTTCTTCATCACTAAAATTTGATAAAATAGCAATGTACATAAATACGAGAACGAAATAATAACTTATATCAAATTAAGTCATTTTTTATATTTCTCTGTCTGGTTAGAACAAACGTACATTTGAACAATTTACACTTTTCTTATGAGGAAAAATGTTGTATAGGTACTATAATGGTTGGACGATAATCCTGCAGTTGAATTTATCTACATTTTCTCTCACTCTGCTTAAAAATATTTAATAAATTAATCATGACGATTGCTGTTTCATACATTTCACCTTTTGCTAATTAGCTATATATTATACCATATTGGAAACTGTAATATCAAAAAATGACTCACTGTGACCGCATAAATAGGACATTTGCCAAGTGCATGCTTCGTTTAAACCAGGAGTGACCAACATTGCACAGTTCAACTCTATGTTTTTGCGAATAAAAATATGATTTCGTATAACATTAATTATTATTTCTTGTTCCAATTTTATATATATATATATATATATTGCTATTTTATCATATATTACTGATATTATTGAAGAAATAAAAAAAAAAAAATTTTCTGGTGCCCAGGCTTTTAATTTCTCATCTCGTCTCTATTATACATTTTTTCCTTATTGCATTCAAAAGGTGAAGCCTCGGTGGCTGAGACGATAGCTCGTCAGACTTCCATGCTGGAGGACTTGGGTTCTATCCATGAGCCGGGTCTGGAACCCACCTTAAACTGTAGGTCCCCTCTGAAGAGGCTGGTTACATACCAAGGTAGAGGAGGCCCCATGTCGACGGGACCACGCTCGATGGTCGCTGGTCGATTTCGAGTAATGAACACACATACACCTGCATAATACACCAAGCTAGTGCTTAGAATCTGTGCATCTAACTGATGATCTCAGAGGAATCGATCCATCCACCCTAGCCTGGCCGTATTATCCTCCTGCGGCCTACTAGGGAGGCTGCCGAATGGCAGCGTGGGTGAGGATCACTTTGCCTGTTACAAAGTAGGACCTCATTTACTGTCCGATAGGTAAGCCTGGCACCTGAGAGTTATATTTCCAGAACATTGGAAACAACGAAACCCACTGAGATCCAAAAACACTCGGCGAAGATGGCCGAATTCGAAGCACTGTCTTGAGAATAAACACGGGTGTGGCACAATAGGCTTTATAGCTTGAGTGTAAATGCGGGGGGCGGACCTCACGGGCCCCCACCCCACGCCCACATTAAAACCAGAAAACCAACGATTCAAAAGCTCCCGGAATTTGTGCCATCCTTAAAAAAATGTTTAGGGGTACAATTACGCTCTTATATCTCTCTGTTCCTAAGAAATCGTACTTTTTATGTCTTTTACTAACGCCAAATAATTTTTTTAAATCGGATACCATATGAAAGTTTCTTCCTTTGTATTAGCTATGATTTTCATTCATACGATATTTCTCTAAAACTAATATGTATATTCTTAAA
Organism: Andricus curvator; assembly: GCA_932195095.1. Classification (NCBI taxonomy): domain Eukaryota; kingdom Metazoa; phylum Arthropoda; class Insecta; order Hymenoptera; family Cynipidae; genus Andricus; species Andricus curvator. The sequence goes on along the minus strand of CAKNYM010044530.1, from coordinate 4,651 downwards.
AAATCGCAAACTTTGTAAATCTCAGTTTTTACGTAATTTTGATGCTCGCAGCCTCTAAAACTTTTTTTAAAATTCTGCAAAAATCAGGAGAGTATGTTCTCACGAAGATAAACAAACTGTGGCGATACGGTCGCCCGTCGAAAAATGAAAAACGGTTTTTTGTTAAAGAACGCTGAAGTAAATGTAGATGTAGAGTGTCACTATTTGCGTATAGTATGTATAATTGTATATCTCGAGGCCATATTGGTCCAGCTCTGTAGAATCTACGTTGGTTATCCGTTAGTGGATCATGGTGTGCAGCACGACCCGTTGATCCAATATAGGAGCATGGCGAAAGGGATACGCCATGCCGCGCCGCGCCATGATCAGCCTCAAGTTTCAACGTCCGCGCTGCTGGCTGCATACTCTGAAAGAAATTGTTGTTCCTGGATAGAGACCACCAAAGTGACGTGTCTCTGTTACTCAAAGAGAGTGCCGTTGCTATCTGTGAAGGACAAACTGTAACCGGAGTGTGCAATACCTGTTACATATTATCGGATCATTTTGCAAGTCATTGCCTCGAAAGTGCCCACGCGCCGCTCACGTTTATTATTGTAGGAAGTGTGGTGTACTAGGTGCCTAGATAAAATTGACCCAACGTGGTAATACCCTTACGTAAACGGAAAAAGCACATACGAGTACTCATGACGTTGGAAAATTCAAGTAGTACAATAGTTTACCAAGTGAAAATATATACGAAAATTTCCACGTGAAAATATTGACGTGGAATTTCACATGGAATTCATCTCTAGACTTATGGATTGAAACCTGATAATATAGTATATATGTAAAAATTACGCGTAAATATTTTCAGCTGCACGGTAAAAAAAATTGTAGTTGAAACAGAAAAATACTGAACAATACTATGAAATCAAATCAAGAAAACTAAAATATATTTTAATAAAGTAATTTTTGTTTTTGAAACAGTCAACTGTGGCTTCGATTGAAGAAATACGGAGTAAAGAAATAAGTTTTAATCTAATTTTAGAAATATAACAAAAGTTAAAAAACTAGTTCTACAATTAATTGCATTTTTCATTTCAAATAAGACCTTACTATATATTCAATTTTAAGGTGAACTGTTAAATAACTTATAAATTTCAAACCTGTGTCAAAATTAATACTATTTCATTAGCGCCATATTTAGAGTTTCAACCTTCTTAATGGAAAAGTAAGCGAATAAAACGAATGTGGTACAGGAGAGAAACTAGTTGACATATGGGAAAGAAGTCAGTTAAGGTGGTTCCGACATCTTGAAAGAATGAAAGATGAACGACTGACCAAACAAGTGTATAAAGGTAAAGTAAATGGCAGAATGCCCAGAGGTAGACCGCCGAAAGAATGGTTAGAATCTGTGAATGAGACATTAATCCGAAGAGACATAAGAAGCCATAGAAACACAAGAGCTTGCATGAAAAAAAGCATGGACGTGAAGGAAGCTAGAGTAGTATGCCAGGACAGAAAAGTGTGGCGACAAATAGTTTGTAAACAGAGTGACAATAGAGTGAATGACGCCTGAAACAAAGACCTTGGATACTAAGGGGCCCAAGTAGGGAACCACACATAACAATTTTGTGAGGCTCTTCACTTGGTTTGATCGCTAGAGAGATTGATCAGCAACCTGGGTCGGATCAGTGTTGCGGAACGAACGTGTCATTTAAATAAATAACACGAGAATGCTAGATCAATCTAGAATATCTATACCTTACGCCTATATACCAATCTACCTTATACCTATATACCCATCTACACACGAATATTTTCCAACCGAGCAAGTCACGCCTACCCCGAAAGGGAAATGGCTTAATGGTATAATAATAATAAATAATGAGTAAAGTGAAACATTTATTTGAGGAAAAATACTCAATTTGTAATTTGCAAGAGTTACTTAGCAGTATTTTACAAAATTTTAGGTGATACTATTCTTTTTAGTATTGAATTAAAAAATATTTTTTAACAAGGATTGCTAAATATGTTACTTTGTGTTACCTTTTTTGAGATAATTAAACATTTTTATTAATATATATGTATAAAAATGTATTAATATCAATAAGTATTAACAATATATTAATGAAATTGATTACAATCAATTGCAATTTTCATTACTATACTATTATTCAAAGCATAAATTAAGATCGAAACGTAATTTCCACGCGCGGTCTTATTCGGAGGTTCGCTTCCGATTCTATGATGCGCGAAGTAGTGGGGGCAACTTTCGAACGAAGATTAGGAGAAGCGGTCTTATTCGGAGAGGGCTTATTCAGAGGTTGCACTGTATAATAATTGCTTTTGTGTTTTTGGAATACATATCACTACTTCGATAAACAAACTTAAGTTGGCCAAAAAACAATTTTATTTTTGCCATTTTCGGTTTTAACGTCTATCTGTGAAATAAAATGAATTTTCGATTACGGACTCATTACGTAAGTAAAACTTTTTAAGCATCTGAACACTTTTCCAAATTCATGAATACATTTTAATATTTCTCTTATAATATATAATTTTACAAAACTTAAAAGTTTCAAATTTCAAATTGAAAATATAGGAATCGTGTGTGGAATTATCTTCTGATTCCATACATGAATAAGAAATTTTAAGTTTATATCACTAAAACGTGAATAATCAGTGAAATATGCCTTTGCTGAATTTAAACTAAATAAATCCAGTTTCGATTCGTCAGTATCATCAAGACAGTATTAAATTAAAATTATTTCTTTTGCATTTCATTTAGTTAATAGTCTCACAGATTATAACAGTACAGTAAACCCCCAAGATATTATTTATCTGAAGTTGGATAAAAACGCTGCAAACAATTGAAAACTACAATTATCCGAAGGCAGATAATTTTTATCACGAGGCGGATAAACATGATCCGTCGTCGGATAATTGTAGTTTTCAATTGTTTGCAGCGTTTTTATCTAACTTCAGATAAATAATATCTCGAGGATTTACTGTAAGCCCATTTCATTTTGATCACTGGTTTTCAAGATACGACATATCGTTAAAAATTGAGAAATGAACTCAAGTGAATTTCTCACGTCTTGTTCGCTCACTCATCAATTCAGCTATATAATATACGTATTTTCACGGTTTATTGATGTAATTCATTATTAGTACTACTTACAATAAATTCTACTGCAAACCCCTCCTTTAACATTTTTACCAAAATCGTTAGTTGGTTTCTAACAATATTTGTAGCTAGATCAAAGGTAAATTTTGCTGGTTAAGCTGTAAATTTTTTTCGTGTAAGTTACTGTAAAACTATATCATTCAGGGTGTACAACTTCTAACTTCTCAGTTTTCAACGTATAATTAATGCCTTGTTAGGCATTATTAAAAAATTGTAATCATGGTCAGCGGTAGTTGATCAAACGTGAGGAAAAAACTACCAGACCATACTTACGAAAATTATTACGATTCGTCCGCTAGGAGAATTTTGTTTCCCTCATATCTTTTTATTGCGAACTCAAATCCTTAAAATAAGGGCAGTTTTGGCGGTTCCACCAGGTCTTCCATCGGATGCACTAAATTGTTTATTGCTAAACATTGCGATTATATTATTACCAAAAATACGATAACTTGATCGAGTGATTTCTCTTAAGAAAATTCTTCAATAGATTTTTGTTAAGAAACTCCCGACAGTCCGTAACTCACCCATTTTTGTTACTGACTAAAACTATCTATTTACGCGAAATTTTTATGCAATTCAAATTTGAATATATGCTGAAGTAAAACTTCTGTTGGGATGTTAGTGAATCGTCGTTGGGATGGGAGTGAATTTAAGAAAACCTACGACCGTACGTGCGCCGAGTGGGGTCTGGATCCGCCCCTCTCTCTCATACTACATTACAGTGTATCATAAAATATGATACAATATTATATAGCAGGTGCCATGTAATATGACCGTGTATCGTACAATATGATACATGATACAATATCATATATATATATATATATATATATATATATATATATATATATAGTATATATGCATATACAGGGTGGACCATTTTAATCTATTATCGGAAATAACTCAGAATTTTGGTTGAATATATGAAAATGTTTCACACAAAAGTTGAATGGGGCAGAGGAGTCAACTACTGGTACCAATTACCTTAACCTTGAAATCGATTTTCAAGGTTATTTGAAGGTCAAAGTGATTTGTTAAAAATGGGAACCCCTAATTTTGACCCCAGATTTGAAAAGAGCAAAATGATTCAGACAAAAGTTATCAGAGGCAGAGGGATCACCTACTGGTACCAATGACCTTGAACTGTTCCCAACCTCAATTCCCAGCTAACACCCATTATTGAAAGATTATCGCAAATTTGACCTTCATTCGACCTTGCTATGACCTTCATAAAAATATCATTTTGAACGTAAAATTTCCCGCTCTTTTCAAAGATGGGGTCGAAAGTAGGGGTTCCCATTTTTAAAAAATTGCATTGACTTTAAAATAACCTTGAAAATCAAATTCAAGGTCAAGATCATTGGTGCCGGTAGTTGACCCCGTCTGCCCCCTTCAACTTTTGTCTGAAACATTTTTGTATATCCAACCAAAATTCTGAGTTATTTCTCATAATAGATTGAAATAGTCGACCCTGAATCTATA
>CAKNYM010044529.1:32229-44070 GCA_932195095.1 Andricus curvator | reverse complement strand
TTTTTTTTTTTTTTTTTTTTTTTTTTTTTAATTTGAAAAAGAGTTATATATAGATCTAGATGAAATTTGCTCCTGGTTGAAGTATTAAAATAGTTATAATAATTAAACTGCAATATTATAAGTTTTAGGGAGAATTTAAGATGCATTTAGGAGTCTTTGAAAAAGACGCGTCAATGTAATAATATAATTTTTAATCCCTGGCAATTTGCGAAAAGCTTTAAAATGTGAGGATTTTTTGAAAAAAATTTTGAAATTCCTTCGAAATCATCAAAATCAATTGAAAATTCCTACTAATGGAGAGCGGAAAAAGATCCTAAAATATTTGAAAATCCCTGAAATTCCCTGAAGCGTTATTATTTTCTTCAAATAGGCTCTTTAGGTTTGAAAAAGAGTTATATATAGATATATATTAAATTTTCTCCTGCTTGCAATATTAAAATAGTTATATTAATTGAACTGCAATATTATATTTTTGTTTTTGGGAGAGTTTAAAAATGCATTTAGGATTCTTTGAAAATAAGGCGTGAAGGGAGACGCCATCAGTTTAATTTTCGAGTTTTCCAACACCTCAAAATGTCTTGAACGATTTACCCCCCCCCCCCAACCTCACTTCTATCATTACATGAAGAAAAATTTTACTTCAGCAGAAATTAATATAAATTGGTATAAAATGAAGAAAAACTCATCTTTTTAAAGCAGGTGGTAGGTTGCTCCATTTTCAGTCAATTTCGAAGATACAAAATACACTTTGTTTACGCGGTTTCAATGTTGGTTGTTACGAATAAAACAAAGACTACGCATCCTATCAAAAAATAATTAATAACAAATTTGTAGCTGTTTTTTGGGTGAACAACTTTTATCTTATTTTTTTTTCGCAGCTTGTGTCGTTTGTCCAAAAATTCTATTTTTTTTATTTTTAATGTTGTTTTTTAAGAATAAAACAAAAATTAAGTATCCTATAAAAAGTGATTGATGACAAATTCATTTGTTTATTTTTATTTTCAATCTTTTTCATGTTCACAATTTTTGTTTATTCACTTTTCTCGTATCTTGCATATTTTGACCAGCAAAATGGAAATTTTGATTTTTCATTTTTTTTGAGCGGGCAAAATTTTAATTTTCGATTTTTTTTTCAAAATTCAAAAATTTGTTCGATAATCTTGTAGTGTGTTCATATCGTGCGTCGTTTAGCTCAAAATGTTCATTTTCGTTTCTTTTTTGGAATTTTGTAAATGCTATAACTCCGGTAATTTTTTTTCATCAAAAAAAGTCATGCAGATAAATTGTTCGTGTTTTTGAGCACTACTATTAACCGTACATAGAATTTTTAAACCTTGAAAAAAGTGGTCTCCAAAATTTTGAAAATGCGCTCTTTTTGAATTTTTATCCAAAATGGCTGGCTAACGAACTTGACCTTCATTTTAGGACACTTCAAGAGTACATCTAAGCCCAATCCAATTTGTCAATTCTTTCGAAAGTATCGTGCTCACATACGTGAACATTTGACCCGCCGGACGCAATAACCAGCCCAACGTGTAAAAGTATTGTCCGATCTTGTCAAAGAAAGAAAATTTTCAAAATTGAAAAATACATTTTTTGAGAATCTAGAGTTCTAGAGAATAGGGCAATAAAATTTTTTCCTCCTAGAATTTTTTGTGCCAAAAGTTTCTTTTTAATAATAAAAACGAAGTATTGAAAAAAAGTTTTTCCCTGATTTAATTAAGTTTTAAAACTTAAATCGTTCGAACTCGGCCAAATATTATTGAAATAAGTTCATATTCGTAGGACGTATTCAAAATACTCTGGCGATGCCTAGGAAATCATGAAAAAGTTAGCAATCGCTTATTGTTTAATAATATTCAATTGCAAAATGAGGACAATCGATAATTGTGTTTTCTTGGTTTCGCCGGTAAAAGGTATGTAGGTAACTTCGACTTTCAAACAACTTCCAGTGTGTTTTGTTCAACAATGAAGAATGAAGTTTTTTGGAAAATCTCATATCTATTCATTGAAAATTCACTGAGATATTCAGATTTGGAAAAAGTACTCGACGTCTGCCCGCGCATACTGAACTTCGAGAACGCTGCCTGACAGAGCAGTCCTCGCGGAACATTAGCTAACAGAGCGGGCAGACGTCGAGTACTTTTTCAAAAGCTGAATATCTCAGCAAATTTCAAAAGATTCTTTAGTCTTTAGAGCCCTCTCTTGAATCCAAGCCGAAGAAACTTAAAAAGTTCTAATCGGTTTTAGAGCTATGACTAAGAATGTCCAAGCGTATTTGCTTCAAGTTTCATTGGAATAATGAAGAAATTTATAAATATCGTGGACGTGCGGTCTTACGGACCACATATCAGAACCGTGGTGCGGTATGTGAGACCGCACTTCTATACTTTACGGTTTAGTGATAAAATTCATCTATTTATATTTTTTTCTTACAGAATTAAGTTCCCAGTACAATAAGAATAAACTTGAGGAACATTATAAGAAGATTCCAGGTCCGAGTCCAGGCCATCCTCAGTTCTGGTTCAATTCAAAATCAGGGAAAATAACTATAACCAATACTACTCCTGCTATTCATGTACTACAAACCAAGGCTTTAAAAACAGCCGTTTGTATAATAGAAGCAGACATGACTATGCGTGCAATAAAGGTAGATGGTAAAAAACACGTTGCAGTAGACCGAAAGGGTAATGAAAAAGCGTTGTCTGATGCTGAAGTAAAGGTATTTCGTATCCATTTTGGCCAAAGGATCAAGAATTAATAAAATTGCGGACTACACACCTTTTGTCTATCCTTCCTCCTTTAAGGAGAAGCGAAAAAACCATTTTTTTCTAAATATAATGTGTGCTATTATAACCCAGTTTATTTTGTAAGGCCTTCAGACTAAGGTTTTTTGATTCAAAAGCTCAATTTAGAGAATATTTGGTTTGCAATTTCCTAATTTGTACATGTTTCCAGTTTTAAGTTTACAATGTTTTAGTTACAAATTCAAACATTAGGAATGATAGTTGCACAATTTTCAATTTGAAGGATTTTTAATTACCATTTTTTGAATTCAGTGCTATCAGAATAAATTAAAAACAGTGAAATATTAAGACAATAATGTCTTAAATTTAAGGCATGAAAATAAAAAGATTTTAGAACTAGGCCTAAAAATTAAATATTTTTTCTTTGAAAATTTTCCGAAATTTCGAATTGAAATTCAAAAATGAAAAACAATTCTAAATGAAATCTTAAAAAATAAATGATTTGAAACCAAAAAGTTTAAAATTGTGTTATTTAATGTCAAAATAGATCAAAATTAAAATCTCAAATTGCTTACTCAGTAATTAATTAATTTCTTTACTTTTTAATGGTTACACGTTTAGGGTTCTGAATTCTTATGTTCAGAGTTTAATTTTCCGTTTTTTGTTTTCATAAGTTTTCATTTTACAATTGCAATCGAAATGTTTAAATTCTGAAAAGTATAATAAACAATTTCGAAATTTTTGATTTTCAGAAGATTTAAAGTTACTCAGAATAATTGAAATGTTGTAGGGTTTAAGTATGGAAAAGTTTTGAAATCACGATTTCTCTCGTTTTTTTTAGAATAATTCAATTTTAAAGGTTTAGAATTGTTAATTTTTTAATTTTAAACGGTGAAAATGACGGTTAATTTATTTTTCGATCTTAGAATGATAATTTTCTTTATGTGATAACAATTTTCAGTTTTATAAACTCAGAAGCTTCAACTTTGATACATTCAATTTAGTTTTCGAATGTAACATTTCAAATTTTCAACGCTTGAATTAAAAATGATTTCAATTCAAAAGTTCAAAATATTAAATTATTTAATTTAGAAATCTTTTAGTTATGAATAATAAAATTTCAATCCTCTCTAGTCTTTAGTGATCCATTTTTCAAAATTATATTAGAAAAATCAAAATAAATTTGTTCAAATTTTAACGCTTTGGATTAAAAATCATACCATTTCAAATACATGCTAATTAAATTTTCAAAATATAAGTATCAAATTTTTCAATTTTGAACGCTTCTGATAAAAATTTTTTAAACTTCAAACCCTTTCAAATTAAAACTATACAATTTTAAATGCTTTGATTCAGAAATTCTGAAAGTTTAATTCCTTTTCGTTCCATTTAGAATATTCTCTTTTTCCCAACGTTTTCTTTAATCTAAAAATTTTTATTTATTTATTTATTTATTATTAAACTCTTATTTCTAAATTATTAATTCATTACGATTATTTTAGAATTATTTTTGAACTGGAAATGTAGTTTAGAATATAAGTCCTTTCTCCACTGCACTAGCAAATTAATAATTTGGCGTAATTTGTTTGTATCTAATTATGTGTTTTTCAATTTCAATAAATTGTTTGTGCAATGTAAAAATTGTTTACTTCGAATCAAGAAAATAGCAAAATTGTTTTCAATTGTCATCTAACTTTTATTGAATGTATTTTTTTAAATCGATTAGTAGTATTCTGATGCAAATTATTTTTAACAGCATTATTCGACTTTGGCAGCAAAATAATATTTTGTAATGAGAAAAATGTACCAGTGAGTTAAATAAATAAATCGCTCTTATACATAAAACGGCCTATTTTACTATCTTTTGATTTAAACCTACCCCCTAGCTTATTTTTTCATTGAATTTTCAGTAGGTAAGGGTAAGAAAAAAATTGTTTATAATGTTTTAAACAAATTAATCAACAAAAGCCATTTTTTCGTCACTCGAAATGATAAATTATTCAAATCAATAGTTTCTATATAAAATATGAAATAAATCAATGCCTGATTGCGATTAGTTAAGAATAGCTGCTCTTTGTCAATTATTTAAACAATTGCATAGTTTTCGTAATTTGCGATGAATAGGCTCAATTTTTTTTGCGGACTCAACCAAAAATGCCTTGCCAACAACTGCTTGCTGTGTTTTTTTTATAAATTAACAACAACTGTTAATTATTCAAACAATTTTTAGAAACAAATGTACATTTTGGCAACTTTTGCATAAATAAGCTTATTTCCTTCGTGGAATAAACTATAAATACTGCTTCTGCTTGTCATATTCGTCCAATTACCATGAGCTGTTGATTTATTTAAAGTATTTAAACAATATTTAAAAACAAATTAATGACTTGACCATTTTTCTATAATAAATATTATTACTTTTTACGGAATCAACAAGAAAACTCTTGCAAATTATTCCTTCTTGTCAAATTTTGCTAATTGAGAAGAATAGTTAATTATTTACACAATATTTATAAACAGATTCACAGTTTGACAATTTTTTCAAGATAAATATTAATTTTTTTGCGAAATCAGCCAGAAACGACTTGACAATGATTCCTTCTTGTAATATTTCTTGAATTAAGAAAGAGTGTGGATTATTTAAACCATTTTTAGGAATAATTCCCTCTATGATACTTCGCAAATTGACAATAATTGATAAAATATTTATAAAATAAATTGATCATTTAACAACCCAATACATCAGTCACCAAAAACCCACACTATTTAAATAATCAAAACTTTTAGCAGAGAGTTATTGATAATACATTTTTGATTGATCTCGCTAAGAAAATCTAGTATATTCTTGGAAAAATGGTCGAATTGTGCATTTATTTGAAAAATTTTTTTGAACAAGTAGTATTTTTTATCAATTTCAACAAAATTACATCCAGGAATCACTTTTAATGTATTTTTATTGGGCAATACAACAAAATTGGTGTTCTTCCTGGACTAGAGTTGAAAATATGAATTTGTTTATAAATATTATTTAAATAATTTACAGTTGGTCGTTATTTGCAAAAAAAAAAAATAATGCAAGGAGTCATTGACAGGACATTTTTGATGAATTCTACAAATATAATTGAGCCAATTCATTGTGACATACGAAAACTGTGTATTTGTTTATAAAAATTGTTTAAATAATTTCCAAACAGCAGCTTTTCTTGAATTCTCGCAATTAGCATTAATTTCTTTCATTTTTAATATAAAACAATATAAATTTCAAACAACTACTCATTTCGAATCACGAGAAAATGGCTTTTGTTCATTAATTTGTTTAAAACATTGTAAGCTATATCTTTGAAGTTGGGGAAAAAATATTCTTAATTTTGTTGGTAATTAAAAAGTTTCGTCGAAAAAAAATGATATTTAGAAGTTCCGCAAGCTCCATGAAGTTTAACACGTATATCCCATAAGAAAAAAAGACATTCGTCCAACACCTGCGACGGAGTTTCTTTTCCAAAGGCTCAAACAATTTTCTTTTTTTTTGTTGCAATGCGAAGTGATCAAACGACTCATAAAGTAGTATTTGATGATAATCCAAAATTTGTACTTAGTCTTGATACACTTTCAGCAGAAATCACTATTCCATCTTCTTTTTTATATTTAGAAAGATTGACTATCATTTCTTCACCATGAATTCTTGACAACGAAATCAAATCTTTGTTTTCATCTGTCTGATTTTCCAATTTTTCCGTTATTACCTGACTAGCAAATTGTTCTTTCTGTTTTTGATCTATTAAATTTAAGGTTAGTAAAAACTGCGTTTTAGTACACTCGTGTGGTTTACCTTGTCCAATCACTGATAAACATTCTGGACACCTATAGTTCGTAAGTATCTTTTTTGACTTAGCATTTTTTTTATTAATTTCAGTAGAGGATTCTTTTGAAAAATTAAATGCACTTTAATCTCTAACTATGTTACACAACTCACACACACATGGTTTTTCAGAAGTAGCTCGTCGAGTATTGATTGTTAATTTAAATTTTAAATAATCAGGTATTCTATTAGTATACGCATCAGGAGATTTTTCGTTTACGTAAAGCTTTTTCCTACAATATCCACACATTGCTTTTGGCAACCGCTCATCGTTTATATCATACGTTACATATTTACTTACTAAATTTTCCAAAGTATATATTATTTCATAAAGAACCTTTTTCTTTAGTTTACATAACAAACACAATTTCAAAAAGGCATTCACTTTGTGAAAACTGCTTTATATCACCTAAATTTGTTAGTTTTATTTTTTAACAATGAAATATTGAAATAAGGCATAGTTAAATTTCAACTTTGTTAGAGCGCGCAAAGGTTCGACATAATGTAATTCTAACGTTCTAAGAGTGCAAAGGTTTCGCACAAACCAAATTGAATATAAAATAAGATGTAGAATTTAGAGACTGATAACGACATTAAATTTCGTTTACATTTTTAAATAGAGAAAGCAAGGGCATAAATGCAGTTTTGACAATAACAAGCAGTATGCGAAGCTGTACGCGACGTGAATAAGTATAATAGGAGGCACGTTTAATTATACTACAATTATTATATATATATATATATATATATATATACATATATATATTATTGTACATTGTATATTACACATTATGTATTCTACAATAACATTAAAATGTTATGTACACTGTTAAAAATGTTTTGAATTCTCCAACACCTCTACAATACAAGCGTAAGGTAAAATTGCAAACACGGTATTGGAATGACGAAATTGCAATACATGTATTGTAAGTGCTGTACATCGTGAAACCACCGTCGAGCATTCCAATACATGTATTGTAGCGCTTATAAATAGAAAATTGTGCACAAGGAATTCACGGAATTCATGAAACTTAAGGAATTCACAAAATTTATGGAATTCACGGAATTTATGGAATTCAAGGCGTTTAAGAAATTCGTGGCATCCAAGTAATTCACGGAATTCAAGAAATTCTTCGAATTGACAAAATTCACTGAATTAACGGAATTCATGGAATTCGCAAAATTCGCTGAATTCATGAAATTCACTGAATTTAAGGAATTTGCGGAATTCACGTTTCATGAATTCCTTGAATTCCATGAATTTATTGAACTCCATGAATTCCTTGAATTCTCTGAATTCAATGAATTTCGTAAATTCCTTGAATGCTGTGAATTCAATGAATTCCATGAATTCCTTGAATTCCTTGAATTTCACGCATTCCTTGAATTTAGTGAATACCTTGAATTCCGTGAATTCCTTAAATGTCGTGAACTTCATGAATTCCACGAATTTCTTGAATTTTATGAATTCCTTGAATTCTATGAATTCCGCGAATTCCGTGATTTCCTTCAATTCCTTGAAATCCTTGAATTCCGTGAATTCCGTGAATTCCATGAATTCCTTGAATTTCGTAAATTCCTTAGATTTCGTGAATTCCGTGAATTCCTGAAATTCCATCAATTCCTTGAATTCCATCAATTCCTCGAATTCCGTGAATTCCGTGAATTTCATTAATTCCGTGAATTTTATGAATTCTGTGATTTCCTTTAATTCCGTGAAATGTTTGAATTTCTTGAATACTATGAATTTCATGAATTCCGTGAATTGCTTGAATTCCGTGAAATCCTTATATTCTGTGAATTTTGAGAATTCCTTGAATTTCATGAATTCCTTGAATTCCGTGAATTCCATGAATTCCTTGAATACCGTGATTTCTTCCAATTCCTTGAAATCCTTGAATTCCATGAATGTCGTGATTTCCTTGAATTTCGTGATTTGCTCGAACTTCGTGAATTCCTTAGATTTCGCGAATTCCGTGAATTCCTTAAATTCCATCAATTCCTTGATTTCCATCAATTCTTTGATTTCCATCAATTCCTTGAATTCCATGAATTTCGGGCATTCCATTGTATGTATGTATGTATACCATTAAGCCATTTCCCTTTCAGGGTAGGCGTGACACTACCCGATTCGGGTAGTGTTTCTAGGTGGATAGTTTTCTTGCAGTTATAAATAACTACAAGTTTGGGCTCACCACACCCATAATATGCCAACAGCACACAGTATTCTCGAATGGTCACCCATCCAAGTACTAACCGCGCCCACCCAATAGGAAATTACAGACTTGGGCCGATGTTTACAACTGGCGCGGTAGCGCGCCATGAGCAATGTTCCAACACTTGGCTAGCCAATCCTGGCGTAGTACGGATATTGGCACTGGATCTGCACTGTGCCTAATCTAAGTTCCAATATCGGCAGACCAGTATCGACCCAGTATGGATTCTGTGCAGTATTAAACAAAAATCAGCCCTGGGCTAATGCCAACTTCAAGCCCAATGGTGACACGATAATGGCACAGTCTAGGACACATAACTGACTGTAACAAATAGTAAACCACTGTCTCACGGATATGTACCGGATCTTGGCAGGGTACTGGCACGATACTGGCGTAGTACAGTCTACATAAACCGGCAAACCATTGTCCCACGATCTTCTGCCGGACCTAGGCGGAGTAATGGCACGATACTGGTGTCATACAAATTTTAACAAATGGTGAACTTTTATCCAAAGGTTTTTTTCTGGATCTCGGCGGAGTACTGGCATGATACTGGTGTAGTGCAGACTATAAGCAACGGCAAACTATTGTCCTGCGATTTTGTCCCGGGCCTGGGCGAAGTAATGGCGCGATAACTGGTGTCGTACACATTTTAATAAAAGGCGAACTGTTGCCCCATGTTTTTTTTTTGTCGGATCTCGGCGGACTACTGGCATGATACTGGTGTAGTACAGACTATAAGAAACTGCAAACTATTGTCTCACGACTTTGTGCGGGCCCGGGCGGAGTAATGGCACAATACTGGTGTCGTACAAATTTTAACAAAAGGCGAACTCTTTTCTGATGTTTTTTTGCCGGACCTCGGCGAACTACTGGCATGGTACTGGCGTAGAATAGACTATAATAAACGGCATAAATAATAAATTACGGATGTCACTTTTCAGTCCGTAAAAAGTAGAGCTTTATCCCCGCTTCATAGGCATCGAAAAAGGCTGAAATCATGCATGTGTCATGAAAAATAATTTAAAAAACACCAATTGTTAAAGAATACGTGTTATTTTGAAATGTGTTGAACGTTTTTCCTTTTTTAATGCTCCTTAGAGATTCAGACAAATACATTTTTTAAATATTTTACAGCAAAAAAATTTTTGATATGAACTTCTTTGTCATTTAGAATGTTTACATCTCCAAAATGAAAATGCCGTTTATTTTCTTCTTTAAGAATTAAAATATGTCACATATGTCATGTCTGAAAGCAAAGCTGGAAATCGCGAAGGCCGATAGTGCAGTAGCAATACTGGTAGTCTGTACTGAACATAATTATCATTTCTGCCTCATGCCACTACATCGCCAATACTGGTGCCCAGTACTCCTCCGGCTTCTTTGACAGTACTCATTTGCCATACTGTGCTAATACTTACTTCCAGTACTTCATTAGTACTTATACCTACGACTGTCCCAGTACTAAATCACAGTACTTATAGTCATTACTGAGCCAATACTAATGCCCAGTACAGTATTTTAGTACAGCCCCGAAGTTCGCAATCAGTACTAAACAGCGTTATCATCCCAAGGTTACGCCACATCGACGCCAGTATTGGCTACCAGCACCACGCCAATGCTGTCAAACTCTGGCTAGTACTGACCCAATGCTGCGCCAGTTGTCAATTTCCCATTGAGCAACGCTGCTTAACTTCAGTGATCTGACGAGAACTGGTTTTTTCAGCGTGGCATGGCATTAATTCCGTGAATTCGATGACTTCATTGAATTCTATGAATTCCGCTAATTTCGTGATTTACTTTAATTCCGCCCATTCTGTGAATTCCGTGAATTTGATGAATTCCTTGAATTCCATGAATTCCTTGCATTCCATGAATTCCTTGAATTTCATGAATTCCGTGAATTCCATGAATTCTGTTAATTCAATGAATTTCCTGCATTCCATAAACTCCGTAAATTCCGTAAATTTCTTGAATTCCACGAATTCCTGGAATTCCGTGAATTTCTTGAATTCCACGAATTCCTTGAATTTCGAGAATTCAATTAATTCCTTCAATTCCATGAATGTCCTGAGAAATGATTTACGCAATTTTTTTAATTTTTCGGTTCAACAGGTGTCGAGATATCCAGCCGCCAATATGATACAGAAGTGTTACTGGCTACTGGACATTTATCGTAAAATTCCAATACATGTGAGGTACCATGACAATACCAGCACTTGGAAACCGAAATTTTTAACAGTGTATATTATACTTACTATTGTTTTTATAAGAAATTAATATTGAAACTTGAACATTATGTATACGATTTTTTTGATGAGATATTTATAAATATATTAAATTAAATTCTAAAAAATCGTTTCTTTTGTTTATTCATTGATTAAATTCTCGTTAGTAATTCTAATTTACATATAACTCCTTCATGTATACCTAATTATATGGTTTTATTAACTTGAAAATAGTATTTTACTGCTTTTTAGTATTTCAAATAGGTTTTTCCAGGCAAAAAAAATCCGTTCAGGGAAATATTTTAATTTCATCAAAAATGGTTCCCCAGAGCATTCAAAACAATCTCCTATTCATAACCTTGGGGTACCTGAAAATATAATTTAACTTTTTTAAAGGCCATAATGTGTCATCTGTTCAGACGAGACGACTAGGATATCAGGACCATTTCGCTGGCCCAACCACCCACGCAAATTCAACTTTTTTTTGGCCAAATATTGAGTGCAGAATTTGTTCAAATTTGCTCAACAAAAATTAGAATTTGTGCAACACCGGAAGTATCTGATAACTCAAAAAAACACTAGCGGGACAGCAAAACGTTTAGCTAGCCCCGGCATCATCAAAAATCAACTTTATATGAGCGTATTATCTTCGTCTTAATTTGTTCAAATTTGTGCAAACAACTTCAACCCCTAAAAACTACCCCCTATGCGCCAAACACTATGGCGGGGACAGCGAAACGTTTTGCCAGCCCCGACATTATCCAAAATCAACTTTATATGAGCGTATTATT